>JARQOC010001790.1:0-34896 GCA_033576535.1 Allobates femoralis | reverse complement strand
AGCCTATACTGAGAAGAAGTATCTGGGTCCCCACTACCATAAGCGGAGGATTGTGGCTGTCATCTTTCAGGGCATTTATCCCATTACTTGACTGTATCCCGTGTTCCAGGACTACTTTATCCTCTGTGTAGTGAATTGTTTTATAGACCTTTTGCTTTGCATGTAATAAAGGTTCTTGGTCTGTTCAGCCATCTCTTGCTCTGTTGATTGTGTGATACTGGAGTAGGACCCCGATACAGGGGGGTCCAGAGAGGTCGGAAAACCAGTTATTATCTGGTGTGACCACCATTTGCCTCACACAGAGAGTTGATCATATTTTTGATTGTGACCGGTGGGATGTTGGTCCAATCCTCTTCAGTGCGAAGTTGCTGGATATTGGCAGGAAATGAAACATAATGTCATAGACGCCGATCTAGAGTATCCCCAACCATGCTCTATGGGTGAGTACGCTGGCCATGCAAGAGCAGGAATTGGAACACATTGTTGTATACGCCGATCCAGAGCACCCCCAACATGCTCAATGTGTGACCTGTCTGGTGAGTACACTGGCCATGCAAGAGCAGGAATTGTGTACATATCCTTGTGCAGGAAGCATTCGCTCCATTGAGAGGATCTTACATCTCAGAACATGTGGCAACACGACTGACATTCCTGTCAGACTGACACTGATGCTGATCTGTACACGATCCACGACTCGCTGTATATTTACTGCAAACTATCCAGCCATTACCGGGGAGGAGCGACGCTCCCAAAATCTCATTATGGCAGATTCAATGTGCATCAAAATAATGTATCTTACCAGCTGCAAAGACAATAACAAGTTAGATTCATCATCCCTCCGCCGCAACCTCACCTGTCCTCCACTCGTTACTCTTTGGTGCAGTATTATAGTAGATATATTCTTGTATATTGGGCAGTATTATAGTAGTTATATTCTTGTATATAGGAGCAGTATTATAGTAGTTATATTCTTGTATATAGGGGCAGTATTATAGTAGTTATATTCTTGTATATAGGAGCAGTATTATAGTAGTTATATTCTTGTATATAGGAGCAGTATTATAGTAGTTATATTCTTGTATATAGGGGCAGTATTATAGTAGCTATATTCTTGTACATAGGGGCAGTATTATAGTAGTTATATTCTTGTATATAGGGGCAGTATTATAGTAGTTATATTCTTGTATATAGGAGCAGTATTATAGTAGTTATATTCTTGTATATTGGGCAGTATTATAGTAGTTATATTCTTGTATATAGGAGCAGTATTATAGTAGTTATATTCTTGTATATAGGAGCAGTATTATAGTAGTTATATTCTTGTATATAGGGGTAGTATTATAGTAGTTATATTCTTGTATATAGGAGCAGTATTATAGTAGTTATATTCTTGTACATAGGAGCAGTATTATAGTAGTTATATTCTTGTATATAGGGAGCAGTATTATAGTAGTTATATTCTTGTATATTGGGCAGTATTATAGTAGTTATATTCTTGTATATAGGAGCAGTATTATAGTAGTTATATTCTTGTATATAGGAGCAGTATTATAGTAGTTATATTCTTGTATATAGGGAGCAGTATTATAGTAGTTATATTCTTGTATATTGGGCAGTATTATAGTAGTTATATTCTTGTATATAGGAGCAGTATTATAGTAGTTATATTCTTGTATATAGGGGCAGTATTATAGTAGTTATATTCTTGTATATAGGAGCAGTATTATAGTAGTTATATTCTTGTACATAGAAGCAATATTATAGTAGTTATATTCTTGTATATAGGGGCAGTATTATAGTAGTTATATTCTTATATATAGGAGCAGTATTATAGTAGTTATATTCTTATATATAGGGGCAGTATTATAGTAGTTATATTCTTCTATATAGGGGTAGTATTATAGTAGTTATATTCTTGTATATAGGAGCAGTATTATAGAAGTTATATTCTTGTATATAGTGGCAGTATTATAGTAGTTATATTCTTGTATATAGGGGCAGTATTATAGTAGTTATATTCTTGTATATAGGAGCAGTATTATAGTAGTTATATTCTTGTACATAGAAGCAATATTATAGTAGTTATATTCTTGTATATAGGAGCAGTATTATACTAGTTATATTCTTGTATATAGGGGCAGTATTATACTAGTTATATTCTTGTATATAGGGGCAGTATTATACTAGTTATATTCTTGTATATAGGGGCAGTATTATAGTAGTTATATTCTTGTATATAGGAGCAGTATTATAGTAGTTATAGTCTTGTACATAGGAGCAGTATTATAGTAGTTATATTCTTGTATATAGGAGCAGTATTATAGTAGTTATATTCTTGTATATAGGGGCAGTATTATAGTAGTTATATTCTTGTATATAGGAGCAGTATTATAGTAGTTATATTCCTGTATATAGGAGCAGTATTATAGTAGTTATATTCTTGTACATAGGAGCAGTATTATAGTAGTTATATTCTTGTATATAGGGGCAGTATTATAGTAGTTATATTCTTGTACATAGGGGGCAGTATTATACTAGTTATATTCTTGTATATAGGGGCAGTATTATAGTAGTTATATTCATGTACAGTGCCTACAAGTAGTCTTCAACCCCTTGCTGATTTAGGTGGTTTGATAAGATGCC
Organism: Allobates femoralis; assembly: GCA_033576535.1. Lineage (NCBI taxonomy): Eukaryota > Metazoa > Chordata > Amphibia > Anura > Aromobatidae > Allobates > Allobates femoralis. The sequence continues at coordinate 32,253 of JARQOC010001790.1, read as the reverse complement.
AATAAGTTAGAGCCTTCAAACTGCAAACGAGAGTAGGATTTATTAACAGAAGCATAAATCTTACATACCAAAAAGTTATGTTGCTCAGTTGATTTTTAATAAATTTTAAACATAAAAGTGTGGGTCAATTATTATTCAACCCCTAGGTTTAATGTTTTGTGGAATAACCCTTGTTTGCAATTACAGCTAATAATGGTCTTTTATAAGACCTGATCAGGCCGGCACAGGTCTCTGCAGTTATCTTGGCCCACTCCTCCATGCAGATCTTCTCCAAGTTATCTAGGTTCTTTGGGTGTCTCATGTGGACTTTAATCTTGAGCTCCTTCCACAAGTTTTCAATTGGGTTAAGGTCAGGAGACTGACTAGGCCACTCCATCACCTTGATTTTTTCCCTCTTGAACCAGGCCTTGGTTTTCTTGGCTGTGTGCTTTGGGTCGTTGTCTTGTTGGAAGATGAAATTACGACCCATCTTAAGATCCTTGATGGAGGAGCGGAGGTTCTTGGCCAAAATCTCCAGGTAGGCCGTGCTATCCATCTTCCCATGGATGCGGACCAGATGGCCAGGCCCCTTGGCTGAGAAACAGCCCCACAGCATGATGCTGCCACCACCATGCTTGACTGTAGGGATGGTATTCTTGGGGTCGTATGCAGTGCCATCCAGTCTCCAAACGTCACGTGTGTGGTTGGCACCAAAGATCTCGATCTTGGTCTCATCAGACCATAGAACCTTGAACCAGTCTGTCTCAGAGTCCTCCAAGTGATCATGAGCAAACTGTAGACGAGCCTTGACATGACGCTTTGAAAGTAAAGGAACCTTACGGGCTCGTCTGGAACGGAGACCATTGCGGTGGAGTACGTTACTTATGGTATTGACTGAAACCAATGTCCCCACTGCCATGAGATCTTCCCGGAGCTCCTTCCTTGTTGTCCTTGGGTTAGCCTTGACTCTTCGGACAAGCCTGGCCTCGGCACGGGAGGAAACTTTGAAAGGCTGTCCAGGCCGTGGAAGGCTAACAGTAGTTCCATAAGCCTTCCACTTCCGGATGATGCTCCCAACAGTGGAGACAGGTAGGCCCAACTCCTTGGAAAGGGTTTTGTACCCCTTGCCAGCCTTGTGACCCTCCACGATCTTGTCTCTGATGGCCTTGGAATGCTCCTTTGTCTTTCCCATGTTGACCATGTATGAGTGCTGTTCACAAGTTTGGGGAGGGTCTTAAATAGTCAGAAAAGGCCGGCAAAAGAGATAATTAATCCACACATGTGAAGCTCATTGTTATTTGTGCCTAAACTACTTCTTAATACTTTAGGGGGACCAAACAGAATGCTGGTGGTTTGAGGGGTTGAATAATAGATTACCCTCTGAATTAACTTTTAACACTTAAAAAAAAAAATTGTTGGCTGCAGTGCATTTCCCACTTCCAGGCTGATCTACAGTCCAAATGTCACAATGCCAAGTTAATTCCGCATGTGTCAACCAGCTACATCTGCAGGGGTTGAATACTACTTGTAGGCACTGTATATTCTTGTATATAGGGGCAGTATTATAGTAGTTATATTCTTGTATATAGGAGCAGTATTATAGTAGTTATATTATTGAATATAGGGGCAGTATTATAGTAGTTATATTCTTGTATATAGGGGCAGTATTATAGTAGTTATATTCTTGTATATAGGAGCAGTATTATAGTACTTATATTCTTGTATATAGGAGCAGTATTATACTAGTTTATATTCTTGTATATAGGAGCAGGATTATAGTAGTTATATTCTTGTATATAGGGGCAGTATTATAGTAGTTATATTCTTGTATATAGGAGCAGTATTATAGTAGTTATATTCTTGTATATAGGAGCATTATTATAGTAGTTATATTCTTGTATATAGGGACAGTATTATAGTAGTTATATTCTTGTATATAGAGGCAGTATTATAGTAGTTATATTCTTGTATATAGGAGCATTATTATAGTAGTTATATTCTTGTATATAGGGACAGTATTATAGTAGTTATATTCTTGTATATAGGGGCAGTATTATAGTAGTTATATTCTTGTATATAGGGGCAGTATTATAGTAGTTATATTCTTGTACATAGGGGCAGTATTATAGTAGTTATATTCTTGTATATAGGACCAGTATTATAGTAGTTATATTCTTGTATATAGGGGCAGTATTATAGTAGTTATATTCTTGTACATAGGGGCAGTATTATAGTAGTTATATTCTTGTACATAGGAGCAGTATTATAGTAGTTATATTCTTGTACATAGGGGCAGTATTATAGTAGTTATATTCTTGTATATAGGAGCAGTATTATAGTAGTTATATTCTTGTATATAGGAGCAGTATTATAGTAGTTATATTCTTGTATATAGGGGCAGTATTATAGTAGTTATTCTTGTATATACAGTTGTGGCCAAAAGTATTGACCCCTACAATTCTGTCAGATAATACTCAGTTTCTTCCTGAAAATGATTGCAATCACAAATTATTTGGTATTATTATCTTTATTTAATTTGACTTCAATGAAAAAAACAAAAAGAATTGTCCTAAAGCCAAATTGATGTAATTCCACACCAAACATAAAAAAAGGGGTGGACAGAAGTATTGGCACCCTTAGAAAAATCATGTGATGTGTGTAATTAACAGCACCTGTAACTTACCTGTGGCACCTAACAGGTGTTGGCAATAACTAAATCACACTTGCAGCCAGTTGACATGGATTAAAGTTGACTCCACCTCTGTCCTGTGTCCTTGTGTGTACCACATTGAGCATGGAGAAAAGAAAGAAGACCAAAGAACTGTCTGAGGACTTGAGAAACCAAATTGTGAGGAAGCATGAGCAATCTCAAGGCTACAAGTCCATCTCCAAAGACCTGAATGTTCCTCTGTCTACCGTGCGCAGTGTCATCAAGAAGTGTAAAGCCCATGGCACTGTGGCTAACCTCCCTAGATGTGGACGGAAAAGAAAAATTGTCAAGAGATTTCAATGCAAGATTGTGCGGATGGTGGATAAAGAACCTGGACTAACATCCAAACAAGTTCAAGCTGCCCTGCAGTCCGGGGGGACAACAGTGTCAACCCGTACTATCCGTCGGCGTCTGAATGAAAAGGGACTGTATGGTAGGAGACCCAGGAAGACCCCACTTCTTACCCCGAGACATAAAAAAGCCAGGCTGGAGTTTGCCAAAACTTACCTGAGAAAGCCTACAACGTTCTGGAAGAATGTTCTCTGGTCAGACAAAAGTAGAGCTTTATGGGCAAAGGCATCAACATAGAGTTTACAGGAGAAAAAAAGAGGCATTCAAAGAAAAGAACACGCTCCCTACAGTCAGACATGGCGGAGGCTCCCTGATGGTTTGGGGTTGCTTTGCTGCCTCTGGCACTGGACTGCTTGACCGTGTGCATGGCATTATGAAGTCTGAAGACTACCAACACATTGTGCAGCATAATGTAGGGCCCAGTGTGAGAAAGCTGGGTCTCCCTCAGAGGTCATGGGTCTTCCAGCAGGACAATGACCCAAAACACACTTCAAAAAGCACTAGAAAATGGTTTGAGAGAAAGCGCTGGAGACTTCTAAGGTGGCAGCAATGAGTCCAGACCTGAATCCCATAGATCACCTGTGGACAGATCTAACAATGGCAGTTTGGAGAAGGCGCCTTCACATATCAGGGACCTGGAGCAGTTTCCCAAAGAAGAATGGTGTAAAATCCCAGCAGAGCATTGTAAGAAACTCATTGATGGTTACCGGAAGCGGTTAATTGCAGTTATTTTAGCTAAAGGTTGTGCAACCAAGTATTAGGCTGAGGGTGCCAATACTTTTGTCCGGCCCATTTTTGGAGTTTTGTGTGAAATGATCAATGTTTTGCTTTTTGCTTCATTCTCTTTTGTGTTTTTTCATTGAAGACAAATTAAATGAAGATAATAATACCAAAGAATTTGTGATTGCAATCATTTTCAGGAAGAAACTGAGTATTATCTGACAGAATTGCAGGGGTGTCAAAACTTTTGGCCAACACTGTAAATGCAAGAGTCAGTCTGGATCCCAGAAACTCACTCAGCTTTCATGCACACACTGATTACAAGCAAACAGGTCACAGGTGAGGATGTTACCTTTATTAGCCATTCAGACCCATTTATGTCAACTTTTGTGCATGTTATCAGGCCAAAATCACCAGGGAATGTGAACTTTTGATCAGAGTCATCTGAATGTTTTTGAATGTCATTATGATTGAAAAAGAGAAAACACAGTAGTTTGACAATAAATAAATATATACTATATGGTGGCCCGATTCTAACGCATCGGGTATTCTAGAATACCTTGTAAACAGGAGTGAACTGCGTCACACTATGACTGACAACCTTTTAAACAGCAGAGAAGTGCGTCACACTATGAGCGGTCAGTTCAGATTGCCTGCCAATATACCAGGCTGTGCTCCGCTTCGCTGATTGGTCGCCGCCACAATATAGTTTTCACAAAGGGTTTGCTTCAGGAAAGCCTCTGCAACACAGCTCTGCGTCCTCACAGCTCAAGGTCAGAGCTGAGATTAAACTCTATCAATGACACCTGCTGGTGAAAAAGGGAAATGACTTAAAGACTAGGGGCCTGGACAACTGCGTACCCTGAGACACACAACAGCTCACCTGAGATGCCACAGCAGACCACAGACAGCAATACTGCAGCAGCTTGTGACATTAACCTGAATGGTCCCAACAGGAATAAACACATTTTATCACTGTGACATATGTACATATAATCAGTGCTGTACTCCACATCTTCATAAAAACACTTTTTTTTTTTTGCAACACCCATTGAGTCAAACTTAGAACACCACCACAGAAGAGAAAGAAGGCAGGAGGGACTAAGGACAGGTGCCGTCGTGGGTTCTAGAATATCTAATTACCAGAAAGAAATTATCATTTTTCCCTTCCCCTGGACAGCACCATTGAGAAGGATTACAGAGAAATCTCTTAGGGAAGGACCACCGCTTGCAGAAATTTCTTCCCGAAGTCAAGGTCAGCAGAACCCAAGCCCAACCTATAGAGCTCACAAATGGTGGATGATGAAGACCATGTAGCTGACCTACAAATCTGCTCGAGAGAGAGGCATTGGCCCTCTGTGACCAAGATGTAAATACAGCCCTGGTGGGGTGCACGTTTCACTTTCCAGGGGGGCCAAACTGCTAAGGTGTATGACAGGGAAATTCCGGTCTTGATGTAATGAGTCTGTGACAGGTTTGGGACCTGTGTCTCATTTCTGTATTAAGACTTCATTTTAAATGTTTCTTTCCTTTGGCAGTGTAGGAGTTAATGTCAGTTTCTGTTGCACGCTTTAGTTCTCTTTCCAGGTGTGGCTACTTTGTGATCACTCCCATCTACTTTATATGGTCACATATTTGAGCATCTCTTGCTGGTGATTGTACTCATTCGAGGCCTAGCTACCTAGGGTGAAGGTGCTACTCTGGAGAAGGTGACTGTTGCCAAGCAATCTGCTGCCAAGAAGTGTGGCAGCAGGCGTGAAGTTGTCTTGTCATTTCCATGTCTATCTTTCCTTCCCCTCTTGTTGTTATTAGTTCAGTGGTTGGGACTAGTGCTTCCGCCAGCCATCTCTCTATTGAGGAATATCATCAAGGCCACTAGGACAAGACAAAGGTTAGACAATCCAGAACACAAGCACAGGGACAGAATACTGGTAAGGGGACCTAGCAACTGACAATGCATGTCTAGAAATAGACCAAGTTGTCCAGACACCTACCAATGGAGAGAGGCACCTTAAATACATTGTGCTTCTGGATTAGGGCACCCTGGCCCTTTAAGAGTCAAAGAACGATGTGTGACACCTAAGTGCATTCACAGGAGGTCTGTACAGCGGATGCAGGCCCTGGGAGCAAGAAGTGACTAAAGGGGAGCGAGCAGATGCCGCAGGCCCGCCGACGGGGTGAGTATACCGCAGACATCGATCTCCCTGATGTGTGGAGCTCCGGCACCGCAGCGACGGCGGCTACATAGGTAGTGTAACATTCTTTCCATTTCATTTTTGGGGTGGCTGCAAAATAAGGGTAATACTATTAAGTGGGTCCTGTGAAAAGGAGAGGACACCTTAGAGAGGAAAGTTAGGGCTCAGAATCATTTTATCTGTGAGGAATCTTGTGAAATGTTGGTTTACCGAAAGAGCCTGCAACTCCCCAAACCTTCTGGCCAAAGTAAGAACCATCAAGAGGGCTGTTTTAAAGGTCAGCACCCTGGTTGGGCATTCTGGAAATGGTTCATACATGGACCATGTCGGAGTTGTAAGGACTAGCATGAGATTCCAAGGTTGGATACGTAGCTGAGGAAGTACGCTGGACTGACTTACTGCTTTAATGAATCTGATTACTCAGGGGTGTGTTAAAAGGACTCCCAGTGCCGCATCGTGGACTTTAAGGGTGTTTGCCTTAGTCATGCTCCTTCTTCAGGATTCTAAAATTATTGACCAAGGAAATCGGGGTGTTTTTCTAAATATCAAGCCCTGAAAAAAAAAAATGTCCAAAACTGTAGCAAAATTGATAGTGGTGACCTTCTTCTTACAATCAATAGGGTGGAGATAAGATTATCCGAGAACCTCCTGGGCGCTGAGAGCTTCCTCAAACGCCACACTGTCAGATGAGGGCCCCTCACATTGGGATGTAGGTTAGGTCCCTGAGATAGAACAATTGGGATTTTGAAGGACCCACGGATCGCCTACCACCATTAGGCGCAGCTACGTCCTTTGGGGCCAGAAGGGAGTTATTAGTATCACCGCTACCCTGACCTAACTTTTCTCAGCATTTTTGGAATTAATGCATTGGGAGGGAAGGTATAGACTAGATTCCTGGGCCAATTGTGGATTCCCTTGGATCTAAAGAGAAAGACTTCTTGACTTTTTTTTATTACTTTGAATGCAAAATGGTGAATTGATGAATAGTTAAAACACAGCTGATGTGTAAAATTTAAAAATCCCGGGGTTTCACTGCATATTAACTCCATCTGCTGCCTCAGTGTTGACATGCCACACAAAGGCTGCAGATGGGGTTAATATACAGCGGCATTTTTAAAATGTTAACATCTGCTGTGTTTCTACTAATCTTCTTGTACCGCTGCTGTCACAGCGGTGCAAGATGATTGGTCACTGTAGGGAAACCACAAATTCAAACTCTGCAGCTTTGACAGCCACGGAGTTTGAATTCATCTGCAAATGCTGTCCGTGGTCCTGAAGTTTGCTACAGAACCGCGGACAGCATCACACTCACACACACACGCACTCACGAAGCACACTCGCAGCACACTCACATGCATACAGCCATGCACACTCACTCATACGCCCCACACTCACACAAAACACGCATTACACTCGCATCACTGTCATGCATCCGTGTTTGTTGCATGACAGTGTGCCTTCAGCCTTAGTTTCAGTTCTGAGGTGCTAAATTGGTCTCTTGAATCTGTGCTCTGGGAATTGATCTCTTGCTGCCTGACCTTGCCTATGTTTGACCACTCTGTTGTCTTGTCCCTCTGTTCTCATCCGCTCCTCTCCAGGTAAAGCTGCTTTCACATCAGTGTTTTTTGCCATTTGCGGCAGATCCAGCAGTTTTGCCACATCTGCCACGTAACGGATCACTTGTGGCAAGACCACGTTCAGCTCAATTTATTCCCTATGGGACTTGCAGACATGTGCGGCACTTGCGGTTTTGTACTTGCAAATAAATACACTGCTAGAGGCGTTCTTTTTTCCAGTGCCGCAAGTGCCGAATTTGCCAAATTATGGCAAAATCGCGAGTGCCCCACATGTACGCAAGTCCCATAGGGAATGAATTAGGCTGAACGCGGTCTTGCTGCATGTGATCTGTTACACGCAAGATGCAGCAAAACCGCCGGATCTGCCAGAAATGCTGAGAAACGCTGATGTGAGAGTAGCCTAAGTGACTTCAGACCGTGACTTAATTACACCTCTGGTCTATCCCCCCTGTCTTGACTTGCTTTCCTGGTATCTGTCCTGAATGTTTGACTATTCTATAGCCCGGGTTACACGCTTCAGTGTGTCGGCAAACCAACCAACGATCCGACTTGATCTACATCGCTGGAACGGCGTTCAATGATCGCTAGTGAGGTGTCACACATACGGATATCGAGAACGACGCAGCAATGATTCCGCGACAAGAGAACGACACTTGCGGTCGTTTGATCACCTATGTCCTTCACTTCTCAATAGGCGACATCGTTATCAAGGTGTCACACACACCCAGGCTGCAGATTGGATGAACGACTGATTTATGGTCCAGTTCATAAACCTCCGATCAGGGCCGGTTTTAGGCAAAGTGGGGCCCTGGGCAAAAGGTTAAAGTGGGCCCTAAATGCTCACATATTGCACCGTCACACTCACACATTTGGGTTACATTTACAAACGCTGAATTCAGACTGATAAATGAGTGTGATCTATAATATTCAAGACATTCAGTGCTTGTTTCCAGACTTTTTACACATGAGGATGAAGAATGATGGGTGCAGAACAATCACCAGTGGAGCAATCTGTCCCTGCAGTATCGTATTATCGGCAGCTCTTCTGCAGTCTGTATCGGGGATGTGCTGCCGAGAGTGAGGATTTTTGTTCCTCCATAAACATCCGATCACCCGATGAGGAGCCGCATTTTGCTCGTTTGTTGGGCGATTCCCGACCTGTTTACACCTAGGAAACTCTCATCTGTGCTGCTGGGATTTATAAATGTATGTGTTACATACACGCAACACACGGTATGTGGAGCAAACACATTATATTACACGTATACACCGAGCACAAACAGATGTATACTCGAAGCGACACACATAGACGCATACATCCATTCCCATCATTGTCTGTCTGTGTATACAGGACGGCTCCTCCAGGAGAGTCGCTCTTTGTAACCTCTTATCCTCTAACCAAGAGATGGGGATTGTGAACACAAGACTCCTTATACTGATTATACATTACCTACAAGTGTTTAATAAAAATAGGATTTACAAACTGTAGAGTCAGTAAGAGGAATGTTTCCATAGGATCATCCTACTTTTGAATGACATCATTCATTCTACCACAAAATGTACTGGAGAATGAGAAAGACATTCCAAGTGCTTTGAAATTGCAAAAAAAAGTGCTATTCCACAATTTTTTTTTTTAGTTTTTTTATTTATCATGTTAACTATATGGTAAAAGTGACTTCATAAGTTGATTATCTAGATCAGAATAAGAAGATACTAAACATTTTTTTTTATTTCAATCATAAAAAAACCCAGAAATTTGTAAAAAAAAAAAAAAAAAATTAGCTTTATTTGCCATTTTCCGAGACCATGATGTGTTAATTGTTGAAGATACAGGGTATGTGAGGATTACATTATGTGCCCTGAGCTGACATTTTTACTGATATCATTTTGAGTCAGATACAACATTTTGATCGCTTTTTATTGCATTGTATTGTAACAATGTGGTGGCCCAAAAAAACATAATTCTGGCATTTTTATTTATTTCCCGTTACACTATTTACTAATTGGGTTAATTTACTTCATATATTGATAGCTTAGATTCTTACGAACGCAGTGATACCAAATATGTGTATTTTTAATTTTTTTTTTACTGTTTTATTGCTATTTTCAGTTCAGCTCCTTTGGGGCCCCTAAGAGAGTGGGGGCCCGGGGCAACTGCCCAGTCTGCCCCTCCCCTAACGCCGGCCCTGCCTCCGATCAACGATCAGCCGACTTATCATTGGTTGATTCTACGTGTCACACGCAACGACGTCATTACAATGTCATTGCTCCGCCCCAAAACCCGTGATGTACCAACGATATCGTTAACAATATGGTAGCGTGTAACGGGCCCTTATTTCTTTTTGTCTATGTGAGGACTAGCGTCACACCGCCATTCACAGATAAGATGACATCTCTCTGGCAGACTGTAGGTCTCTTTCGATGGCAGGATATTCCTATGCATTGAGAGAGGCTCCACTTTTTAAAGTTGTAGATTTTGTGTCCTCTCTCTCCATGATGCTGTCATGGGGAAGAGAAAAACAGACATTTTTTTTCCACTTTTTCATTAGCATCGAAAAGAGATTATTTTCGGCTGATTGTTATGAGACGTTTGCAAGAAAAAGAAGTGTCCCCAGTGCAACTCTATCCCCCATGTAATAACCCGAGGTTTCCAGGTCTTCTCATCACCTCCATCTATTAAGCACGTTTTCCCACTCGTCAGTACGTGGAATTCAGTGGCAGGTGTCTTCCGAGCTCCCGTGACCAGAGATTGCTCCAGATAATGTCTCATCTCGTTACACAGACCTCATCATTCTTAAAGTAAGAGTTCAGGAGTCGTCCACGACAGCCGGCTGCATGATTGACAGCTGGTCCAGGGCTGTTTATTCACTTCATTTTGCTGACTGACGCCAATAAATGTCAGCCCTGTCCATATTGATTAGTGCTCTGCACGGCTAATTACACTCTGATGATAGAGCGTATGTGGATTGTCTCTTCTTCTCTATGCCACATTCCATAGTAATTGTTGTTTATACAGGTAAATGAGCAAAATTAAAGCGTAAATGGTGGGAACCTTGAAAAACAAAAGCATCTATTGAGAAGAGCTCAGTTCTCTCTCTCGCTACCCCGAACCGCACTGGGTCAGTGACTTAGCTGTTGGGTGTAGAAATCATAAGTATTGTAAAATGTGATTAATACCGGAGACCTGGGATGAAATCAACTCACGAGCCCTCCTTGTGTTCATCATAGGCTTTATCGTCCTCCTTCATCTCCAACTTCAGGCTGAAAATCCACATTCTATACAGATGTCACCAGTGTATGTGAGACAGACAGCAGAGTGACACATAATGGCCGTGGTTAAGGCCATGCGGTTGAGCTACACATGTCCCTCTGTTTGTGAGCCCATGAGGACACAGATACTATTAATAGATAGGGTGTGACACAGTCACTACTTACGTGTAGTATAGACATCAAGTAAATCGGGTAATCCGTAGTCAGATTACATGAGAGCTTGTAGTATTCAGGGAGTAGACAGAGCCTAGTCATGCAATGATTCAGAGTCAGGTTCCACAAGAGCTTGTAGTATTAAGGGAATAGAGAGAGGTGTAGTCATGCAATGGTCCAGGGTCAGGTGAGATCTTGTAGTATTCAAGGAGTAGGCAGAGGTGTAGTCATGCAATGGTCCAGGGTCAGGTTCCACGAGATTCTATAGTATTCAGGGAGTAGACAGAGGTGTAGTCATGCAATGGTCCAGGGTCAGGTTCCACGAGATCTTGTAGTATTAAGGGAGTAGACAGAGTTGTAGTCATGCAATGGTCCAGGGTCAGGTTCCACGAGATCTTGTAGTATTCAGGGAGTAGACAGAGGTGTAGTCATTCAATGGTCCAGGGTCAGGTTCCACAAGATCTTGTAGTATTCAGGGAGTAGACAGAGGTGTAGTCGTGCAACAGTCCAGGGTTAGGTTCCATGAGAGCTTGAAGTATTCAGGGAGTAGACAGGTGTGGTCATGCAACGGTCCAGGGTCAGGTTCCACGAGATCTTGTATTCAGGGCGTAGACAGAGGTGTAGCCGTGCAATGGTCCAGGGTCAGGTTCCACTAGATCTTGTAGTATTCAGGGAGTAGACAGAGGTGTAGTCGTGCAACGGTCCAGGGTTAGGTTCCATGAGAGCTTGTAGTATTCAGGGAGTAGACAGAGGTGTAGTCGTGCAACGGTCCAGGGTTAGGTTCCATGAGAGCTTGTAGTATTCAGGGAGTAGACGGGTGTGGTCATGCAACAGTCCAAGTTCAGGTTCCACGAGAGCTTGTAGTATTCAGCAAGGAGACAGGCATAGTCATGCAACAGTAAAGGGATGGTTTCCAGGATATCACGAAAAGGATTCAGGGAGTCAACAGAGGCATATACAGGTCACAGTCCAGGTATCAAAATACCAGGAGATCAAAACAAGTACAGGGAGCAGATGAGAGGGAAATCAAGCAACAGGCTGGTTTCAGATAACAGAGATCAGAACAGACATAGGAGTGTACGCCAAACAAACGGCACTTCACATAGAATGTATAAATGGCAGGATTCTGAGAGATGCTGCTCAGTAAAGTAGCAGAGCAATCACAGAGAAGATGGAACACCTGAGCAACCCAGCACCTCCCAGAATTAGAATGGAAGCCTGTGCTGCCTGCAAAAGGCTGCCATGTTGGTAATTCTGTAAAGTCCAATAAAGGCGGGAGGAAGCTTCAGGCAAGACTATAATTCTAGCTAGGTACTGCAACAAAGAGGTAGAGCTCGCCGGGGTAACTTGAAGCTCATGGGCACCCAACTATCATGTGCCTTTGATTGGTCATTCCACATGAGCCAAAGCATAATTTTTGGGCCCCCTAGGCTCCAGGGCCCGGGTGTGACTGAATCCCATGCACCTCCTATTGCTGCAACTCCAGTAGTGCTAAGTGTAGAATAAGAGGTCACAAATACATTTTTAGCAAAAAAAACAAAGCAAAAAATAAATGGTGGAGTCACACATTCACGGCACAATCAAGACCGCGGACAACGGGATCAACAGGAAAATAAAGTGATGGCTCAAGGTAAATAAAGGGGAGGAAGAAAAAGGAAACATCTCCCACATCTTAAGAGGTTACTCTCTGCAAGGCCAAACCAGCCTCCTTCCCAGCACATGATAGCTGATTTACTCAGCTATCATCTGCCTCTAATAACCATGGGTGGATTAGAAATGGAGATCTGTCAGCAATTGTTAACTAGCGCCACCTATAGGACATCTGTAATGGGGGAGACCCACACGCCATCCGGGACACTGGCCGCAGCACAGGCATTCAATATCACCTGCACATAGGTAGTGTCCGTCATACCCTTGGGGCGGACCCGTCTTACTGCTGCACTTCCTCCCAGTTGCGTTCTACTCTTCAACACTGGCTGGTGCTGTGACTCTTAAGCGTTCCGGGTGGAAAGAGATATTGCACAGGGGTGAGTGAGACAGCGCACAACGGGGGGGACAGAGAGTGCACAGGGGAGAGGCAGAACAAAGGGATAGAGATCGCAGGGGGGGAAGAGAGCGCTTAAAGGAGAGACAGCACAAAGGGGGAAATAGCACAAGAGGAGACAGAGACCACTTGGGGAGAGGCAGCACAAGGGGAGAGAGGGCGCACAGGGGGAAGAGAGAGCACACACGGAGTTGAGACAGCTCAAGGGGAGAGACAGCACACAGGGGGAAGAGAGAGCACACAGGAGGAAAAGATAGAACAAGGGAAAGAGCACAGGGGGAAGAGAGAGCAAACTTGGACACAGGACAAAGGGAAAGAGATTGCACAGTGGTGAGAGACAGCACAGGGGGAGAGACAGCACAAGGGGAGAGAGAGTGCACATGGGAAAGAGACGTGCTGTCACAGGGAGGAGTGAGACAGCAAAAAAGGAGAGAGCACACAGGGGGAGACAGCACAAGGGAAAAGAGACAGTACACAGGGGGCACAAAGCACAAGGGGAGAGAGAGCACACATAGGAAAGAGACAGCACACACTAGGGAGAGACAGCATAAGGGGACAGAGCGCACATGGGAAAGTGACAGCACACAGTGGGGAGAAACAGCACAAGGGGAGAGAGCACACAGGATGGAGAGACAGTACAGGGGGTGCATGTCGGGAAAGTACAGCGGGGTGCATGTCGGGGGGTACAGCGGGGTGCATGTCGGGGGGGTACAGCGGGGTGCATGTCGGGGGGGTACAGTGGGGTGCATGTTGGGGGGTACAGCGGGGTGCATGTCGGGGGGGTACAGCGGGGTGCATGTCAGGGGGTACAGCGTGGTGCATGTCGGGGGGTACAGCGGGGTGCATGTCGGGGGTTACAGTGGGGTGCATGTCGGGGGGGTACAGCGGGGTGCATGTCAGGGGGGTACAGCGGGGTGCTTGTCGGGGGATGCATGTCGGGGGGTACAGCGTGGTGCATGTCGGGGGGTACAGCGGCGTGTATGTCGGGGGGTACAGCGGGGTGCATGTCGTGGGGGTACAGCGGGGTGCATGTCGGGGGGGTACAGCGGGGTGCATGTCGGGGTTACAGTGGGGTGCATGTCGGGGGTTACAGCGGGGTGCATGTCGGGGGTTACAGCGGGGTGCATGTCGGGGGGTTACAGCAGGGTGCATGTCGGGGGGGTACAGCAGGGTGCATGTCGGGGGGGTACAGCGGGGTGCATGTCGGGGGGTGCATGTCGGGGGGGTACAGCGTGGTGAATGTCGGGGGGGTACAGCGGGGTGCATGTCGGGGGTTACAGCGGGGTGCATGTCGGGGGTTACAGTGGGGTGCATGTCGGGGTTACAGCGGGGTGCATGTCGGGGGGGTACAGCGGGGTGCATGTCGGGGGGTACAGCAGGGTGCATGTCGGGGGGGTACAGCAGGGTGCATGTCGGGGGGTGCATGTCGGGGGGGTACAGCGTGGTGAATGTCAGGGGGTACAGCGGGGTGCATGTCGGGGGGTACAGCGGGGTGCATGTCGGGGGTTACAGCGGTGTGCATGTCAGGGGATACAGCGGGGTGCATGTCGGGGGGGTACAGCAGGATGCATGTCGGGGGGTACAGTGGGGTGCATGTCGGGGGGGTACAGTGGGGTGCATTTCGGGGGGTACAGCGGGGTGCATGTCGGGGGTACAGCGGGGTGTATGTCGGGGGAGACAGTGGGGTGTTGGGGGATATTGAATAGTTTGGTGATATATAAATGTTATTATTATTATTATTGTGCTGTGACATCACACAGGAGTTTTGCTGTCTAGAATAACTAGACAAAAAAACAAGGGAGTCAGGGGAGTCTCATAGGATAACTATGCACATGCACGGTGCGAGGTCCCTTATGGTGGGGGCCCGTGTATGGATGGATAGGGGGTCCCTTACTGTGGGGGGCTGTTTATGGATAGATAGGGGGTCCCTTATGGCGGGGGCCGTGCATGGATAGATAGGGGGTCCCTTACTGTGGGGGGGCTGTTTATGGATAGATAGGGGTCCCTTACTGTGGGGGGGCTGTTTATGGATACATAGGGGGTCCCTTATGGCAGGGGACGTGTATGGATAGGGGGTCCCTTACTGTGGGGGCGCTGTTTATGGATAGATAGGGGGTCCCTTACTGTGGGGGGGCTGTTTATGGATAGATAGGGGGTCCCTTATGGTGGGGATCTGTGTATGGATAGGGGGTCCCTTACTGCGGAGGGGGCGGTGTACGGATAGATAGGGGGTCCCTTACTGCGGGGGGGGCTGTTTATGGATAGATAGGGGGGGTTCCTTACTGTAGGGGGCCTGTGTACGGATAGAGGGGTCTGTGTATGGATAGTTAGGGGGTCCGTGTATGGATAGATCGGAGGGGCCTGTGCACAGATAGATGGGGAGCCTATGTACAGATAGATAGGTGGATGAAGGCTTCCAGACAGCTGAATCCCTTCATTTTGCACATGCGTGGAATTGTGCGAGCTGGCCTTTCTTTCTCCATAATCCTAGCGCTGGAGAGGATGTGTGCGTAGGTACATAGGGGGTCCTTACTGGGGGGAAGAGCTATGCAGGTACATAGGGGGCTATTGGGGGTCTGTGCAGATACATAGGGAGTCCTTCTTGGAGGGCTGTGTGGATACATGTGGATCATCATGGGGGGTTTGCGCAAATACCGTACATGGGTGCTATGTGGATAGATGGGGAGACCTTACTGGGAGGCAATATGTGGATGTAGGTACTATGCAGAAAAAAGGTGGGGTTCTTATTGGGGGGAGCAATATGTGGATGAAAAGGTAGTCCTTACTGGTGGGCTATATGTGTATACATGGGTGGAGCAATACTGATACATGTGGAATTCCTGATCCCTGTATTTGGCAGGGGCCCATTTTTGGTGTTTAACTGCTTCTGTAGGAAGGATGTGTCCGACGTGTCCTTAGCGTGAAGCAAAATATGAAAGCTGTTCCCGAAGGTCCCCGGGGACATCCAGCACTGCAAACTGGCAGGCTTAGGCTCCTGCCTCGGCCTGCCGGTATCCCGATTTCTGTCCCCAGCAGCGCTCCGATTGGCTCCCTTTTCTGGGGAGCCAATCGCAGCCTAATGATGCCGTTGAAGTGTCATCGGTTCCCGGGGGAAGCCCTCTGGAGCACCTGAGTCATTCTCAGCTATCCCAAAGGGGAGATCCAGGGCTGTGTGCGCTGATGCAGCGTGCACAGCCTTGATGAGCATAGAGGGTTAAAGGACTACTTTTCCTCTGAGCAGTGCTGTTAGTCACAGTACAATGGGTTTTAAATCCCTTGTGCCATGATCAGCAGAGACAAGTGCTGCTGCACGCTGCAGCAGCTCTGCCTGACACGCTGGGGTCTTGTGGCCCCCACAAACCCAGCGTCTTATGCATAAAAATAAGTAAAACCCCCTTTTTTAAAAAAAAAAAAACAAATTAACATTAATTGACTCCTTCCCCCACCCAAGTCCCCCTCACTTCCTAATAAACTATTACACACCCACCACCCCACCAAAACATTTTTGCAAGTAAAAAATTCTATTTAAAAAAAAAGTCAAATATTCTGCTATATCAAATGGTTAAATATATTGACCCCCACTTAGCACTGACTTGAAGTACAATATGTCACGGAAAAACTATCTCAGAATGGCACGCATAGGTGACAGCGTTCCAAAGTAATTAACACAGGTCATTACAAAAAATGGCATAGTAATTTGGGTCAAAATAGGCCTAGTATAGAACGAGTTAAAATGGCAAATAGGACATAATTTTATTTTTTCGGACATTAACCGAAAGGAAATAAACGTGTGTCATGTAAGGGCCTGTTCACACTTGCGTCCAGGTCCGTCAGGAGGCGATCCGCAAGGGATCTGACCTCCTGATGACCCCGGGCGAGGCTGGCGTGATGCCAGCATTCCGTTACCCATTATCATTGAAGCAAACAGACTGCTTCCGCTACTCACGGCCATCTGCTCGCTTCAGTTTTGCCGCGATCTGCTACATTGAAACAGAACTAAATGTAAAACAGTATTTATGCGAAAGGGTAGCTTTATCCAAATGGGGGTTTTGCTACTCACAGTCATCCGCTTGCTTCAGTCTTGCCGTGATCCGCTCTATTAGAGCTGAACGAAAAGTAGAACATGTTCTACTTTTCGTTCTGCTTCAATGTAGTGGATAGCGGCAAGACTGAAGCGAGCGGATGACTGCGAGTAGCAAAAACCACCCATTTGCTTCAATGCTAAAGGCTGACAGAATGCCGGGATCCCGCCAGCCTCGCCCGGGGTCATCAGGAAAGTCAGATCCATTGTGGATCGCCTCCTGACGGAACCGGGTGCAAGTGTGAACGGGCCCTAACCTGTGTAATCGCATTTATTTTATGTGAATAATAAATCCTATTAGGCTCCATGACACATGAGCGTGTTACTTTCTGATTTAGCATACCTATTTTGTATGCAAACGCTCAAATTCGCATCCCATGTTAAAGTATAGGGAGCATATCACACTCAGTTTGGAAACTGAGTGTCATTAAAAAAAAACTGTAGTTTTTTTCCTCAGTCATCAAAAGCAGGGCTGTGGAGTCGGTAAGCCACAGATGCGACTCCGACTCCTGGATTTTATCAGGTTCCGACTCCGGCTCCGACTCCTTCATAAATGGCCATTTCGTAACAATAAATTTACTGTTGTAAAATATTACCATCGTGCTTATTCAGTTTCTCACCATCATAAAAGTAATCAGACCACTTAGAGCAAAAACTATATTTATTAGAATACAATTAGAATATAGCAAATAACTTTTATAAACTTTTCCAAACTGTAAGTAAATATGCAATAAACACTGTTAGGCTGAAGGCACACTGATCCCTCAAAAACGGCGCGTTTTTGAAGCGCGATATTGATGCGAGTTTGATGCGTGTAATAGTGCTAGTGCGGTGCTAGTGGAGTGCTAGTGGGGTGCTAGTGGGGTGCTAGTGCGGTGCTAGTGCGGTGCTAGTGTGGTGCTAGTGTGGTGCTAGTGTGGTGCGTTTGAGATTTTTTCATTCCTACTGCGATCCGACAAACTAGCACCCTTCTCCTGGTGTCAAAACTGCACTGATTTGCTGCCACTCATTTGTCAATGGGGTCACTTGTGGGGGAGCTCCAATGTTGAGGCACACAGGGCTCACCAAACGCGACATGGTGTCAGCTAACAATTTGAGCTGATTTCC
Source organism: Allobates femoralis (assembly GCA_033576535.1). Lineage (NCBI taxonomy): Eukaryota > Metazoa > Chordata > Amphibia > Anura > Aromobatidae > Allobates > Allobates femoralis. Next base: position 14,066 of record JARQOC010001790.1, on the reverse strand, counting down.
ATTCAAATTGTTAGCGGACACCATGTCACGTTTGGAGAGCCCCTGTGTACCTCAGCATTGGAGCTCCCCCACAAGTGACCCCATTTTGGAAACTAGACCCCCCACGGAACAAATCTAGATGCATAATGAGCACTTTGAAGCCCCAGGTGCTTCACAAATTGATCCGTAAAAATGAAAAAAATATTTTTCTTCCACAAAAATCTTATTTTTTTATTTTTACGGATCAAATTGTGAAGCACCTGGGGCTTCAAAGTGCTCATTATGCATCTAGATTTGTTCCTTGGGGGGTCTAGTTTCCAAAATGGGGTCACTTGTGGGGAGCTCCAATGCTGAGGCACACAGTGGCTCTCCATACGCGACATGGTGTCCGCTAACAATTCCAATTGTTGGCGGACACCATGTCGCGTATGGAGAGCCCCTGTGTGCCTCAACATTGGAGGTCCCCCACAAGTGACCCCATTTTGGAAACTAGACTCCCCCAAGGAACAAATCCAGATGCTGCCACTCATTTGTCAATGGGGTCACTTCTGGGGGAGCTTCAATGTTTAGGCACACAGGGGCTCTCCATACGCAACATGGTGTCCGCTAACAATTGTTAACGGACACCATGTTGCGTATGGAGAGCCCCTGTGTGCCACCAGCATTGCCACCAGCGCAAGGGCAACTGGAAGAGTTGGGGTACAGCACCAGAAAATGGCACCTCCAATGAATGCGCTATTTTCTGGGGTGGCTGTGGGTTGCAATTTGCAGCGTGGGGGGGCCCACAACATTTGGATCTCTCCACGATGAGGATTGCAGCCCCCCAACTGCCAAGTTGTACCTGGCTGGCAACCAAGAATATGGCAAAGCTCCATGTCAGTTTATTGGTAGAAGTAATAAAAAAAATGACGTGGGGCTTCGCCATATTTTTGGTCCAGCCAGGTACAACTTGGCAGCTACGGACTGCCACCAACCCCCAGCTGCCTCGTTGTACCTGGCTGCAACCAAAAATACAGCGAAGCCCATTTTTTTATTTCTAGAACAAATTCTAGAAAAAAAATTACGTGGGGCTCCGCCACATTTTTGGTCCAGCCAGGTACAACTAGACAACCGGGGGCTGGAATCCGCAGCATGGAGAGGCCCAAGCATTCTGGGCCCCCCATGCTGCGAATTGAAGCCCGCAGCCGCCCCAGAAAATGGCGCATTCATTGAAGCGCCATTTTCTGGCGCTGTACCCATGCTCTTCCAGTTGCCCTGGTGCCGGTGGCAAACTGGGTAATAAAGGGGTTAATGCCAGCTTTTTATTGGCAGCTGGCACTAAGCCCGAGATTCATAATATTGGGCCAATGTTAGACCCGCCATTAGGAATCTCTTGTAAGTAGTCAATAAATACACACAGAGAAAAATCTTTTTATTTGGAAAAAAAAACAAACAAAATTCAGACTCCATCTTTATTAGAAAGATCCGACGTAGTCCACAACGAAGGTCCCACGATGCTCGATCGCCTCTGCTCCAGAGATTGCAGCAAGGGATCAAGTGTCCTCTTCATACAGCCTCTGGGGTCAGAGTTATGGTGCACTGTATGAAAATGATCTGTCATACAGTACACCATGACTATGATCCCTGAGACTAAAAGAGGACACTTGATACCTTGTTGCATCCATCCATCCACCCATCATCCACGCATGTACACATCCATTCGTGCACACACCCACACATGCAGTCACACATCCATCCATGCACGCATCCACGCACGCACCCACACATCCACTAACCCACGCATCCACACAACCACCAACGCACACATCAACGCACCCACTAACCCACGCATCCACACAACCACCAACGCACACATCAACGCACCCACTAACCCACGCATCCACACACCCACTAACCCACGCACCCACACACCCACACATCCACTAACCCACGCATCCACTAACGCACACATCCACGCACCCACTAACCCACGCATCCACTAACGCACACATCCACGCACCCACTAACCCACGCATCCACACATCCACGCACCCACACATCCACTAACCCACACATCCACTAACATACACATCCACTAACCCACAACCACTAACACACGCATCCACGCACCCACACATCCACACACATCCTCACACCCACGCACCCACTAACCCACACACCCACGCATCCACACACCCATGCATCCACACACCCATGCATCCACGCACCCACACACCCACGCACCCACACACCCATGCATCCACACACCCACGCATCCACACACCCACGCATCCACACACCCACGCATCCACACACCCACACACATCCTCACCCACGCATCCACACACCCACGCATCCACACACCCACGCATCCACACATCCACTAACCCACGCACCCACTAACCCAGGCACCCACACACCCACGCATCCACGCACCCATGCACCCACACATCCACTAACCCACACACCCACGCATCCACACACATCCTCACACCCATGCACCCACTAACCCACGCACCCACACACCCACGCATCCACTAACCCACGCATCCACTAACCCACGCATCCACACACCCATGCATCCACTAACCTACGCATCCACACACCCACGCATCCACTAACACACGCATCCACTAACACACGCATCCACTAACACACGCATCCACTAACACACGCATCCACTAACACACGCATCCACTAACCCACGCATCCACTAACCCACGCATCCACTAACCCACGCATCCACTAACACACGCATCCACTAACACACGCACCCACACATCCACGCACCCACACACCCACGCATCCACACACCCACGCATCCACACATCCACTAACCCACGCATCCACACACCCACGCACCCACACACCCACGCATCCACACACCCACGCATCCACACACCCATGCATCCACGCACCCACACACCCACACACCCACGCACCCACGCATCCACACACCCACACATCCACACACCCACGCATCCACACACCCATGCATCCACACATCCACTAACCCACGCACCCATGCACCCACACATCCACTAACCCACACACCCACGCATCCACACACATCCTCACACCCATGCACCCACTAACCCACGCATCCACTAACCCACGCATCCACACACCCACGCATCCACACACCCACACACCCATGCATCCACTAACCTACGCATCCACACACCCACGCATACACTAACCCACGCATCCACTAACACACGCATCCACTAACACACGCATCCACTAACCCACGCACCCACGCATCCACACACCCACGCACCCACACATCCACTAACCCACGCACCCACACACCCACGCACCCACGCATCCACGCACCCACTAACCCACGCACCCACTAACCCACGCACCCACTAACCACGCACCCACACATCCACTAACCCACACATCCACTAACCCACACATCCACTAACCCACGCATCCACACACCCACACATCCACACACCCACACATCCACTAACCCACGCATCCACACACCCACACATCCACTAACCCACGCATCCACACACCCACACATCCACGCACCCACACATCCACTAACCCACGCATCCACACATCCACTAACCCACACATCCACTAACCCACACATCCACTAACCCACACATCCACTAACCCACACACCCACGCATTCACACACCCACAAAACCACTCACTCATTCAATCATTGATTGATTCATTCATTCATTCATACGGTACTTACCTCGGGACGGAGCAGCACTGCAGGAGGGGCGTTCCAGCGAGGAGAGGAGGCAGAGCGGCGGCTACACCGGCGGGATCGGACACGAGGATCGAGGAGCGGTGAGACCGAACACGGGGATCGGGGGGGAGGAGTGGGAGGTCATCGGCATCCGCCCCCACCCCTGCCACTGCCACAGTCCCCAGCAGCGCGGCGGCTGAAGCCGCAAACAGACCCGACATCGTGGGGGCCATCCAGAGGAGGGGGAGGCCAGAGGAGGGGGAGGCCAGAGGAGGGGGAGGTCATCGCGGCGGGTTAAGCCGCAATCAGGTCCCGGCATCGGGCGTGGGGGGCAGTGACAGGTGGGGGCCATCTTGAGAAGGGGAAGGCCTGAAGGAGGGGGAGGGCATCCGTCCCCAACGCCAGCAGCGCGGCGGGGGAAGCCGCACACAGGTCCCGGCTGTCACAGAGATCACAGCCGGGATCACAACATTGATTTCTATTGGTAGCTCATGCGTGCAACTGGCATGCAGTCGCAGCATGCCGCGACTGAAACTCGCTTTGCGAGTTCAATGCTTAAAATGCGCACCAGTGTGCCCGACATCATAGAAAATCACTTGTCCTTGTGCAATGCGAGTTTATCTCGCATTGCACTCGTGCGAGGCACTGGGATCATGTCGGATGATGTGCCTTCAGCCTTATGCAGTTCATAAGAAGAAATCTATAAATTTGTCCTCAGATAAAGTATTGCCTCTGTCAGATCCTCCTTCATGGATGCCCTCAAATCTGATCTAATTATTTTGAGAGCAGAGAACAACCTCTCTACACTAACTTGGGTTGGTGGCAAAGCAGTAACCACTCGGGCAACATCTCTGACAATGTCAGGATACAGAGGAATCGCTTGTTGCACTGTTATTTTTGATGAACGGTCAAATTTCTCAATTTCTTTTAGTGCACATGAAAAATTCTGCTGAAATGTACTGGCTGTGTTCTTTGATTGGGATGACTCTTCTTCTATGCGGGAACGCTTTGCACGGTCCTTGTGATCCAAATACTTTTCGAAATTAAATTCTTCATCAGTTGATGATGAGGGTGAAGATGTGGCAGGACGACCAAATTCTTCTTGTTCCTCCTGACTGTTCTCCAACCCTTTCATCCTTACTGCTATTTCAAACAGAGCTTCTTTTCCTTCACTTAGCTGTTGATCATCTAGAAGAATCCGATGCATTTGGTCTACATAAATAGCTGCCAAAAGAATGTTATTTTGTAATAGTAGCTCCTCTCTCCGTTTCATTGATGTAGCAATGCCACTTGCAATTAACCCTCCTCTTTGGGACAGGCGAAACATCAGGTTCTTCCACTCCTTTAAGAAAATACCTGGAGTTAAGTCCTCTGCTTGTAATTTTTTAGTCACTGTAAAGGGGTGCTCTAGCAATTTTTCCAGCTCAGTCACCTGATTCCACTGACTTTCATTTAGCGTCAGTTGAGGGTTAGCCATGTCTACAAGAAAGGTTTTCAGTTCAACCAAGCGCTGAATCATTAAGTAAGTACTGCCCCATCGTGTGTCTTGATCAATAATTGCCCCTTTTCCAGCACGTCTCTTCAAAATTGAGTCAACTTTAGGGGTTCTGGCAACAGTAGCCAATTTTCACACCTTTCCAATCAGTGCAGCAGCATGTCCTTCTTGCAGACTGTCTCTTATAGCCAGCTGTAGCGTATGCACAACACAGCGCATGTGATGAATGAAAGAACGTATTGACACAGTTTCAACAAGATCTAAACTATCATGTTGCTGATCATCTGAAGCAACTTCAGTTTGCTCCTCAGTTACAATACTGTGTTCCTCTATTTCAAACATTTCTGTGTCTGTGGACCCAGAATGTTCTTCTAGCTGCTGGTCACCATCATTACACTCATTCATTAGCTTAATAGCACTTATCATATTTGAAGCATTGTCAGTTACGACACAAAGAACTTGCTCTTTTTTAAGTTCATAGTCTTGCAGAACCTTTTCCACCAAGACCTGGAGAAACTCACTGGTGTGATGAGCTTTGGTGTCTTTTACTGCCAATGTCTTGGTAACTAATTCATTTTTGTCACAAACAAATCGGACATTGATGGCAAAATAGTTCACTCTGTGACGTGTGCAGGCCTCCATTTTAAGAAACACAAAGTGTCCCTTGAGAGTTTTTTTTAAGTTCTTCCTTTTGTTTAAAAGCTTCTTCGATTACTAATTTTCTAATACTCTCTCTCACCAGAGAAACACCAAGCTTGCGGGCCATTTCCCCATTCAGACACATAAAAGCTGGTGGTGAAAATAATGAAATAGGCACACTATCCTTTACAACAAGCTCTATGATCTGTTTTTTAAATGTATCTACTGCCATTGTCACAGTAACTTTGTCACTGACAAAATATCTTGCAACTGATGGCTGCAAAGTTCTCTGCTCCTTTGTTTGGCTGGAAGAGCTGGGCACTGGTTCCTTGGTTTGGATGCAGTCTTTCTCTTCCACTGCTTTCAGTACTTCTGGATGAAAGCACTGTAAATGTCTCTTTAGATTAGAAGCTCTGGTAGGAGCATTTTTATTTTTGCCTGAATATGCACTGATCTTGGCTTGACAGCATCTGTTTTCGTCTGGATCATTTGTTATACACTGACAGACATAATGTTTTCCATCTTGAGTGATGGTGAAATGTTCAAATACAGCTGATTTAATGTGATGCCTCTTCGAGATTCACAGGTTTTTAATTCTGCATTCACAATCCAAATGACAATTGTTTTTCCTAAAAACAATTGTACAAAATTATTGCCAGGTCATACAACTGATATAGTGGTCAGTAATACTGTTATTATTCCTCATGTACTCACAGTTAACTGATGTAAAGTTTGTTGAAAGGACAATATTTCTTACAGTCTTCCTCTTCTGAGTAGCAGGCAGCTGTGTGAGATGCTTGGGAGATGAACACCTAGTATGATCTAGTCTAGACGAGGAGGAGATTTACTACTAAGAATTTGCAACACATTTTCACTTTCAGTTTCATACATTGTAAGTAGGGGGGTTGGGACAGCATGAGGTTAACCAAGTATAAGATTAGAAGGGCAGTGGAGAACAGTGACACACAAGAAGTAAGAAATGTCTTTATCTCCAGCAGAACTGCTTATCACTGTTGTTCATAGTTTGATAGAACATATATATTTGAGTAACATTTATAAAATTCATATGAAAGTTCAATTATGAAATATTAATACATTTTTTTAAAGCTGGAGTCAGAGTCGGTACATTTCTACTGACTCCGACCAAAACTAACTCCGACTCCACAGCCCTGATGAAAAGTGTAAACTCTTGTGCTTTGATGACCGAGTCACAATTCAGTATGAAAGCGGAATTGCTTCTTATCGATTTGTACAGAATGGCCCTCTATGGAAATCCGTTTGCAATCAGTTTTGCAAACACATTGCAATAGTGATGCATCCATCCATCCATGGAGGCCAGAAAGCAGTGGTGCGGGGGAGGGAAGTCATACCATCAGCTGTACTGTCCAGTTCGTGCTCTCACAACTGCTGCCCGCCAAAGGATACATAAGTCCCGACACTATCTCCGTCCATTCCCACATACTGCAGGTGTGGCTAACCTTCATTCTCTGCAGCCTGACCACGCTAGGCCCAATGATGACATGGCACTAGCATAGGAGTTGCGGGGGAACGAGCAGGTGACCACTCGTTCTCTATCAATGCCGACGATAGTAGCATGTTATTATGTGTGACGTTGAACTCTATGCAGTGCTTTTCTGTATACCTTTGGTTCTGTCTCTAAAAGCGAACCATTCGCATTCCCTATTAGATTGGCATATCAGTATATTCTGTATGAGGCAAATTGACATCGGCCTGCCTCCGCATTCTGACCAACACTGGAGTTTCATGATCGAAATCATTAAAACTAGCTGTGAACCAACCATGAGAATGAAAAACAAGGCAAAAAAGAGAATTTTGTTTACGTACCGTAAATTCTTTTTTCTTGAATCATCAATGGGAGACCCAGACAATGGGGTTTAGGGCACTGCCCTCCGGAGGCCACACTAGGTACTACAAGAACTGTAGACACCGCCCCCTCCGCTTATAAACCCCTACCGCAGGGAACATCCTCAGTTTGGTCCATAAGCTGCGAGGAGACAACAGAAAAACCACACCCTAAACCTCGGGAAGACACCGTGAACAGACGGTTCAACAACCCGGATAAACTGCCCCAACAGGGGACAGATCAACCGTAACATACAACGGAACACTGGGTGGGTGCTGGGTCTCCCATTGATGATTCAAGAAAAAAGAATTTACGGTACGTAAACAAAATTCTCTTTTTTCTGATCATCATAATGGGAGACCCAGACAATGGGGATGTCCTAAAGCAATACCCCAGGGCGGGAAAAAGTTCCTCAAAAGACGTTTGCATACGCGGTCCCCGTCAAAGGTGGACAACCGCCGCCTGGAGGACCCGCCTGCCCAAACTTGCATCCGCAGAGGCATGGGCATGCACCATATAGTGCTTAGAGAAAGTGTGCAGGCTAGACCATGTGGCCGCCTGACACACCTGCAGAGCAGAGGCGCGATGTCGCAAGGCCCAGGAGGCACCGACAGCTCTTGTCGAGTGTGCCTTCAAGCCTACCGGAAGAGGCAAACCAGAAGACCGGTAAGCCTCTTGAATGGGTGCCTTGATCCATCTGGCCAAGGTTGATTTTGACGCCGCTGACCCCTTATTACAGCGACCTGCCGTCAGTACGAACAAGGAGTCCGAACTCCGGAAGGAGGCAGTTCTGGACACATAAATGCGTACAGCCCGTACGAGGTCCAGAGTGTGGAGGTCGCGCTCAATCTGATGAACAGGAGCGGGACAAAATGATGGGAGCACAATCTCCTGGTTCAAATGAAAAGTGGAAACCACTTTTGGTAGGAATTCCGCCCGCGGGCGCAACACCACCTTGTCTTGGTGAACCACCAGAAAGGGTGACTTGCACGATAGTGCCGCCAGTTCAGAGACCCGTCTCAGGGACGTAATAGCCACCAGAAAGGCCACTTTCTGTGACAAATAAGAAAGAGAGACCTCTCTCAATGGCTCAAAAGGTGGTTTTTGCAAAGCCGCCAAGACCATGTTGAGATCCCAAGGGTCCAGAGGTCGCCTATACGGCGGAACCACTCGAGACACCCCTTGGAGAAATTGACGAACCTTTGGGAGGAGCGCCAAGCGCCTGTCGAACAATACAGACAGTGCTGATACCTGACCCTTCAGAGAACTGAGGGAAAGGCCCAACTCCAAACCTGACTGCAAAAAAGCCAATAGGGTCGGGATCGACAAAGGCCAAGGTACATGTCCCCCAGAGGAGCACCAGGCGAAAAAGACTTTCCACGTCCTGTGGTAAATCTTCCGCGACGTGGGCCTTCTAGCTCTGTTCATGGTGGAAACCACCGCAGGAGAGAAACCCCTGGATGTTAAGAGCCAGGCCTCAAGAGCCATGCAGTCAATCTGAGGGCCCTGGAATTGGGGCGGAAGAAGGGGCCCTGCGCGAGAAGATCTGCGCGGTCTGGAAGAGCCCACCGGTGTCCGCCGGACAGTTGCCACAGATCCGGATACCAGGACCTCCTCGGCCAATCCGGAGCCACTAGAATGGCTGCGTGACATTCTGTTCTGATTTTCCACAGGACCTTGGGCATCAGTGCCAGGGGCGGGAAAACATATGGCAGGTGAAAATCTGACCAACTCAGGACTAGAGCATCTGCCCCCAGAGACTGAGGGTCCCACGATCTCGCCATGTATTGTGGCACCTGATGATTCAGCCGGGAGGCCATCAGATCCACATCCGGGGTCCCCCATCTGATGCAGATGTCCCGGAAGACGTCCGGATGGAGAGACCATTCTCCGGCGTCCATCCCCTGTCGGCTCAGGTAATCTGCCTCCCAATTCTCGACACCGGGGATGTAGACTGCGGAAATCAAGCAGCTGTTGGCTTCCACCCATGATAGAATGCGGTGGACTTCCGCTAGAGCCTGTGCACTCTTGGTTCCTCCTTGGTGATTTATATAGGCGACAGTCGTCGCATTGTCGGACTGAACCCGAATCGGTTGTCCGGATAGGAACCTCCGAAAGGCCAGGAGTGCCAGATAGACCGCCCTGAGCTCCAGCACGTTGATCTGCAACGTTGTCTCTGAACGTGTCCAGAGACCTTGAGCTCTGCGGTGTAAGATCACCGCGCCCCAGCCCTTCATGCTGGCGTCGGTGGTCACCACTAACCACGATGGCTTCAGGAAGGATCGTCCCTTCGACAAGTGACTCGGCTGAAGCCACCACTGCAGAGCATCCCTGGTCGGCTGGGAGAGGACCACCAGCTGATTCAGAGAGGACGTCCTCTTGTCCCACCTCTGGAGGATTTCCAGTTGCAGAGGACGGAGGCGAAACTGTGCGAAGGGCACCGCCTCTATTGCTGCCACCATGCGTCCCACCAGCTTCATCAATACCCGTAGGGGTGAATGAGGTGATCTGAGGAGATCGTGTACTCCTGACTGAATGGCCAGTTGTTTGGCTCGTGGTAGGGACACTAGAGCAGAGTCCGTGTGGAAGTCCATGCCCAGATACGTCAGTGACTGGGTTGGAACCAGGGTGGACTTCTGGATGTTGAGAAGCCACCCGAACTGCTCCAGAGACTGCATGGTCGCCTGCAGGCTCCGCTGACACAGGTGTTCCGATGGCGCTCTGACCAGCAGGTCGTCTAAATAAGGAATGACGGCGTGTCCCTGCGCATGCAGTAAGGCCATCATCGATGCCATCACTTTCGTGAACACCCGGGGAGCCGAGGCCAACCCGAAGGGCAGCGCCACGAATTGGAAGTGCTCTTCCCCCACTGCGAATCTCAACCATCGTTGATGAGACGGTGCAATGGGCACGTGAAGGTAAGCGTCGCGGATGTCTATGGACGCTAGGAAGTCGCCCTGCGACACAGCCGCGATCACGGAGCGCAGGGATTCCATGCGGAACTTCCGAACCAACACATGACGGTTGAACAGCTTGAGGTCCAGAACCGGGCGGAAGGAGCCGTCCGTCTTCGGGACGATAAAGAGGTTGGAGTAAAAACCCTTGAACCTCTCCCCAGTGGGTACTGGGACCACCACTCCGTCTCTGCGGAGTCCCTCCAACACCAGATAAAAAGCCTGAGCCTTTTCTGGAGATGGAACAGACCGATGGAATCGGTGTGTGGGTTGTGATGACAGCTCTATCCTGTATCCTCTGGAGACTACGTCTCGAACCCACTGATCTTGGATGTGGAGTCGCCATTTGTCTTGAAATTGAGACAGGCGACCCCCAACCTGTGGGGAGGCAGGAAGAGGGAGCGAGTCATGCGGAAGTGGGTTTGGGAGCGGCAGCTGTTGTACCTGCCGACTTCTTCTGGCGACTCTTGGGACGCCACTGCTGAGAAGTTTTGGCCCCACGGTCCGCGCGAGCGGAAGACGCTGACGGCTGTGAGCTGGAACGAAAGGACCACTGTTTAGGGTTCCTCTTCACAGTATACCTAGGCTTAGGTCTGTTCTGTGGAATCTTGGACTCCGTAGAGTCTTTGATCAACTTGTCCAGCTCTGCACCAAACAGCCTGTCACCAGAGAAGGGAAGATTCTGCAGAATCTTCTTTGACGTGGCATCTGAGTCCCATAGACGTAGCCACAACAATCTGCGGATCGCTATCGCATTGGCCGAAGCCACAGCTGAGCGAGTGGCAGTCTCCAGGGACGCCGTCCTGGCATAATCTGCATAGGCTTTTGCTCTCTCTGTAAGTGCCAGGACTTCAGAGTTGAAACCTGCCAGGCCAGCAATACCATCCAGACAGGATGTGATCGCCTGCAGAGTCCAGACCGCAGCAAAACTCGGGGCAAATGACGACCCCACAGCCCCATAAGACGACTTGGCGAGTTGTTCGACCTGTCTGTCTGTCGCATCCTTCAGTGAGGAGCTATCAGAGGCAGAGAAAAGGGAGCGTGCAGCAATCCTGGTCATGGAAACGTCCACTTTCGGGGACTGCGACCACTCCTGAAGCACCTCCTGAGGAAAGGGAAAGCGGTTGTCCTTGGATTTGCGGACATAACGCCGTCCAGGGTGTACCCTGGGAGCTCTAACCACCCTTTCAAAGTTAGTATGGTCCAAAAAGGAACCACATGGTCTAGCCTCAGGTTGTAACCACTGATAGACCTCCTTCGGGTGCACGGCTGTCTCCTGAGGGGGTAACCCGAGGCGTAAGGTCTCGTTGATGGAGGACACCAGATCCTCCACCCCTTCAGCTGGTTCAGACACCGACCCGAGGGTTGAACCCCCATCATCCTCGTCATCGTCAGAGTGACGCTCCTCCTCAGAGAGGACCTGGAGCTCGGGTGAAGCATCACGGCGAGCCCGCTTAAGGGGTCTCACGGTGGAAGATGGAGACACCCGGGGGTAGCTTGAAGGAGTAACTGGAGCATCCAGTCTCCTTGTTAGTGCCTCCAGGGATTGCGACATGGAGGACAATTGGGACAACAGAGAAGCATTAATCTCGCTTTGTTTTTCCCATGGCCCTGGGATCACCTGAACCTCAGGGTATAGCACCGGAGCTGCTGACTCAGCAGTGACAGTCCGGGCGTCTGGACGTCCGCAATTATTGCAGGACCCCTCCACCAGTGTCCCTGTGCATGTAGCACAGACAGGTGTGGTACTGGCCGTCTTAGCAGCGCCTTTCTTCCCTGAGGACATACCCACGGTAGGGGGATATCAAACAGGAGAAAATTCACCGGAAACCGGTGGCTTACCGACCGCTGCACAGCGGTGGTGAAGGGAGCGGTGTGTGTGTGTGGCCTCCGCGAGGAAAGAAGACCTGGTCTCCCCTGGAGTGCAGCAGAGCAGTCTCCAACGATCCCAGTAGGAAAGTGAGGGGAAAAGATGGCCGCCGCTGTAGAAGCAGAGGGCGGGGCCGAAACACGCGGGAAGCACACACACACACGCCCATCCAGGTCACATGGGCCGCTCCACATCTCTCCCGGCCGCCATTACAAAAATGTAAGCGCCGGGGCCCGCAGCGCGGGAGGTATAAACATAAATACCCAGGCTCACAGACAAAGTCTGAAGCCCACAGCCGCAGCCCCTGTGACACACAGGGCGGTCAGCCAGGGTGACCCCAGCACAGGGTCACCGCCAGAACCGCGGACCCGAAGGCAACGCGCGGTCTGAGTGTCATGAACACACTAGTGCCAGACACTGCCCCCAGGCACACCGGAGACACCGAAGTATCTCAGTGCCGGTCCGGTCTGTAAGCACCATATCATGGGAGGCCTCGGACGGGGGTTCAGCACCAGTCCGGTCTGTAAGCACCATTTAGGGAGGCCTCGGACTGGGCTGGCTCTAGTCCGGTCTGTAAGCACCATTTAGGGAGGCCTCGGACAGAGCTGACTCCAGTCCGGTCTGTAAGCACCATTTAGGGAGGCCTCGGACGGAGCGGAGCTGTGCAAGGCTCCTATCTCCCACTTCCCAGAGCCCCCAGGGGGGATGGGAAGGAGCACGGCAGCGTACCGGGAGACACAGTGTGCCCAGGCACTAGGCCCTCCGGTACCTCGACCTGCGTGTTCCCCGAAGGTTAACAGGGAGACTGCCGGAGGTCCCTGACTGGGACCTTCTTTTACCTTGTCTTCATACGCCATCACGAAAGCTGTGAGAATGCAATGAAGTGCAAGCAAAGCGTGTGGTACCTCCGAGCACACTAAGTTTAAAACTGAGGATGTTCCCTGCGGTAGGGGTTTATAAGCGGAGGGGGCGGTGTCTACAGTTCTTGTAGTACCTAGTGTGGCCTCCGGAGGGCAGTGCCCTAAACCCCATTGTCTGGGTCTCCCATTATGATGATCAGAAAATACTATATTTCTTTACAAACATTTGTACATTTATTGACATCATTAACTGATGTAATGAAGAAACCAACAAATCGTTGTAAATAATGGCCTGTGAACTATTTACAATATGTGTGATCAAATTCAGTGTGGATGTATTCAGCCTCACCCTTACCCAAATTGTCTTTTTCATTGGCACTTGGTTTGGGACATGTCTTCAGATTTTCCTTTCTCTTTTTTGTAGAGAAAAGCCTTGTTTGTTTCTGAATCTTTTTGTTTGGTGGCTCCCTATTTTTCATCCTTAAAGTTAAGTCATCATTGCTATATTTTGTTAATAGATTACCAATGTCTTTTGAGCAGCTTTAATGGTGTCTGCGGACATCTCATTAACTTTAAAGCAACTGGTCAGAACCTCAGAGCTACTAATCAAAGATTGCCTCTGTGAAGATGTACAATAATCAAGAGGCACGTTAAACTTTAAAATATCTGCCATTAACTCATCGGCTTCTGTGGTCTCTGCATGGGTGCTGG
>JARQOC010001789.1:0-34906 GCA_033576535.1 Allobates femoralis | reverse complement strand
GGACATCCATAAAGTATTGTTTTTGTCCCGTGCGTAAATGTTGCTCAAAATACCATTCGAGCATTCTAATTCCAGATGTATATACCTCCCTTCTTCGTCCCAATCTTTTACCGTGACTTTGTGGGTTAAATTTTTGTGTATGAGTATTAATACCCCTGCTTTTTCTATCCTTTGCATCTGACCCGTAGATCAATTGCACCCACATTTTGTGCATTCTGAATATCTATTCTTATGCAGAACCCCATCCCCATCGGGTTGGATTCAATTAGAGTTGGACTTCGCCCCGGGAATCTCACCTGGTAAGATTATTTGGGGAACGTCACTGGGTCTAATGCGGAAAGCCCACCCACTGGGCACTGTCCGAAACTTATTGTCAGAATGGGGTAAGGTCCCTAGGTCATGGTCTAAGTTCCCTCCTGAAAAGATCCCCTTGGCGGCTCTACAGGCTCATATTCCCACGTTAAATATCGCCTCGTTGCAGAAATCAGGCATTACCTCCCTGGCAGATATGATGAAAGGCCCTGAGTTAATCTCCTTCGCAGAATTTACTCGTAATAACCCGGAACGAAGAGATTTGTTCATGCAGTACTCTCAGGTCCGTCATTTTTTGGAATCTGCGGACTGCTGGCACGATTTAAAACCTGTCGCTCCCTTGCCCTTCCAGCGCTTCCTCTTCTCGGAAAACCCGAAACCAAAGGGCCTCTCGATTATCTACGAGGGCCTTCTGGAGTTCTCCTCCCCAGCCGTCCGTCTTACGCCACGGCATGGGAAAGAGATTTGTCCTTCGAGGCAGAGGAAGAGGATTGGGAGGGAGCGGTTTGCTGCGTATCGCGAGCAACTAGGTGTATCAATCACCTGGAATCCCTCAAAAAAGTTCACCTTCGATGGTACACCCCTCCCACAAGCTTGGCGAGATTTGGAAACGGAAACTCCCCACTGTGCTGGAGACTCTGTGGTCAAAAGGGAGATCTCGCACATATGTGGTGGTTATGCCCTCAAATAGCCCAATTTTGGACTTTGGTGGCCAGCCTGATAGAGGTGACCACGGAGTTGAAGTTTCCCCTTCTCCCGCAACTTGCGGTCCTACATATTGGGGCAGACTCCCTCCCTCCAGTCCCCCGTCATATGATCTCATACATTCTAATTGCGGCTAGACTCTGTATCGCCACTTTGTGGAAGTCCCCGGCCCCTCCCACGATGTCAGATCTCACGAAACGGCTGAATGACATATTCGCACATGAATTCCACCTAGCTCTGGATGCCCCCACGAGACGGTATGTGGCTGAGGCCTGGGACCTTTGGGCAATTCACCC
Source organism: Allobates femoralis (assembly GCA_033576535.1). Classification (NCBI taxonomy): domain Eukaryota; kingdom Metazoa; phylum Chordata; class Amphibia; order Anura; family Aromobatidae; genus Allobates; species Allobates femoralis. The sequence goes on along the minus strand of JARQOC010001789.1, from coordinate 33,593 downwards.
TCTTGCAGATAAGCCCCCTTCCTAAACAAGTCTCAGGAGGTAACACTTTCTATTTTCTCTCTTGTCTTTCACTTCTCGTTTCTTGTTATCAATCTTTCCTCTTCTCCCTACTATTAACCTCGATTACTTGGAAACCCTCTCCCCCCACCCCTGCGGATACTTTCCTTCTATCCACCCACTGCTAATCCTCCATTCCTCTGTCTCCCATTCCCCCTCACTCCAAGACCCTCTCACACTTTACCCACCCCCCCTTACCACCTTGCCCCCCAAGGGACAATTTCAGGTCAAATTTGTATTGTAGGTTTCAGACGAATTATGGCAGCAAGAAACATGAGAAGAACACTCTCATCTGTGTCCTAGTACAAAAGACAATCCTACTAAGTTAAACGATGAATGAACGTCGTCATACATGAATACAAATTCCTTTGAATTATTACGGATAATGCTGCAACTTGATTTATATTGAAACCTCCTCCTGAATACTTTTCTTGTATCCCTTGCACTCCCCCCTCCCCATCTATCCCTACCATCCCCTCTATAACAACACTTGGCTGAGTTGTAAAGCCAAGGTTTATCCTTCTATATTGTTTGTGATTTTTAGGCCGAAGGGAATCCCCCTTTCGGTCAATAACTTGTCTTGTTACTGTACTTGTTGTGTTCTTATATATGATCCAATACAATAAAACATTTTGAAGACTGAATATCTATTCTTGACGGGAATGCATTTTCTGTAATAGAGCAATATCAATTTTAAGTCTTTTGAGGTGTCTTAAGACCATGAATCTTTTACTGGGTGACCTTAACCCCTTGACATTACACGTCACTATCTTGATCATACTTTTAGGATTATTTTTATGTGATAAGTGGAACAGTCACTCATAGGAAAAGTGTTCTGCATGTCTATTTAGTCCAGAAAGGAGTACTTGTAACTTTAATATGAGTATAAACTCTAGGAACTTTTTTTTATTGCTGATATATCAACCTCTTCCCCCATCTCCCCTCCCATGTTTCCCAAGCTTGTCAGTGACTTCCACTTTTTCTGACATCAATTTACCCCACTTCTGTAATTCCGTCATTGGTCAGCTGTCTTCCCTCCTTCCTCATTGGCCTCAATAGGGATGATCTTTGCTCTCTAGAAGACATTGTGTTATTTTCCGGGTTCTAATTTAATGCATCTCTTTGGTCACGTTGACAAAGGGTTATAGGCTGTGCCCCAACCGTGTGCTGATCTCTGTCCTTGAACCTTGATCTAATTCTTCTCCCTTGCATGATCGGAGGACTTTTTGCTCTCTGAGCAATTAGTTGTGCTGCTTCTTTCGGACGTTTAATGGTCTGAAGCTTGCTATCTTGTGATCTGAATTTGAGGGTCGCAGGATAAAGTAATGAAATTGTATATTTTTCCCATACACCATGGTGCATATTTCACTAAATGTCTTCCTCTTGTGGGTAACCTACGCTGACTAGTCTCCAAATAGGAGTACTTTATGCCCTCTGATCATCAATCGCTGCCGTCTTCCCCTGATAGACCTCAGCAGCTCCTCCTTATTCTTGTATTGCAGAAATTTGGCAATTACTTGCAGTGGTCTTTCTTGTCCATCTCCTCTCCTCACATCTCCTTCCCCATTGGTACTGCTGGCTTAATCTTTCAGGGGACCCACTCTGTGGGCTCTTTTCACTTTGCATCTATGTGATAGCCCCAGTGCAGGTGGTAGTGTTATTTTGCATAAATCATTCAAGTGGCTGTTCATTATAGCCTCTGGAAGTCCTACCAGTCTTAGGTTACTTCTCCTAGACCTATTCTCTAGATCAGGGGTCTCAAACACATGGTCCGAGGGCCATATGTGGCCCCTTGGGCTTCATTGTGCGGCCCGCGGCACCTTGGACAACTTAATGATGCATCGTCCCAGTGCAGTGGGCTGCTGCAGTCCCCGCTGTGTTATGACTTCCGGCCATGGCACTAACAAGCTCTGCTGCTCATCAAGATCAATGCAAACCGCCAGCTAATGAGAGGCCCGCAGCTGACTGTGGCGTATAATGTCACCTTTGGGCTTCTGGCTAGCAGATTTCATTGATCTTGCTGAGCAACAGAGCTGGTCTTAGTGGTGGCTGGAGGAAGTCAGCTCAGCGGGGACCGCAGCGGCCCCCTGCACTGGAGCGATGCATCATTAAAGTGAGAAAAGTGTGTGTGAGTAAATGTGTCTGGGAGTGTGTGAGGATTTGTGTATAAGAAAGTGTGTGTGAGTGTGTATGAGGGTATGAGGATGTGTGTGAGTGTGTGAGGATGTGTGTATGTGGATGTGTGAGCGTATGTAAGTGTGTGTGTGTGAGGGTGTGTTTGAATGTGTGTGAGTGTGTAAAAACAAGGTAAACCAGGATGGGGGCATCACTATAAAAGTAGATCAGGATTGGGGACATCACTAAGAAAGGGGACCAGGATGAGGGACATCACTACAAAAGGGATCAGGATGGCGACATCACTGGGAAAGGAGATCAGTATGGGGACACCACTACAAAAAGGAACCAGAAAGAGGGACATCACTAATAAGGGGATTGAGATGGGTGACATCACTACAAAAGGGGATCAGTGTGGAGACATCAATACAAAAGGGGATCAGGATGGAGACATCACTACAAAAGGGGACCTGTATGGGGGGCATCACTACAAAAGTGGATCAGGATGGGGGATATCAAAACAAAATGGGATCAGGATGGGGAACATTACTAGAAAAGGGGATCAAAATGGAGGACATTACTACAAAAGGGAAACAGGATGGGGGACATCACTAGTAAAGGGGATCGGGATAGGGAACATCACTACCAAAGGGGATCAGAATGGGGGACATCACTACTAAAGGGGATCGGAATGGGGGACATCACTAGAAAAGGGGATCAGAATGGGGGACATCACTAGAAAAGGGAATCAGGATGGGGACATCACTAGTAAAGGGGATCGGGATAGGGAACAGCACTACTAAAGGGGATCAGAATGGGGGGCGTGGCCTGGAGCTCGAGGAAGATGGAGGCTACTTGAGGAGCTCCTCAACCCACCGCCATAATCTATCAGGCATCCTGTCCCCCTGGGGACTTTCAGGCATGAATTAGATGCATTATGACTCCCCCAGACAATCTATACTGAGATGATGCCTCCTTGATTGGAATGGACTGTGTTCCCTGGTAGTTGGAGCCCCCTGGGCCTTTCTCCCCCTCATGGTGTGAGTAGACATGATGCCCTAGGACAACGCTAAACCTGCTCCTGCTTGTGTCCCTGTCCCTCTCACGGAGACTGCCTGCTGCCTATCTGCCTGTGGATCACCGGACACTGCCTGCTACCTCGCCGTGTGTGTGTGGAGGCAAGGCGAGGAGAGCCTTCTGTACGGCCGCCATATTGTGACAGCTGAGAAGAGACAGGGAGCTTTGCTGATCTGCTCCTGTCTCGTTGCAGCCCGGAGGAGACTTTGTCCCTGAGACTCCTGAGCCGCAGCCTCGCTGCAAGTAGGAGGGGGGCGGCTCTCGGTCACCATCTGTGATCTCTTCGGGAGCTCAGCCGTCTGTCTCGGTGGGGGAGGGACCTTCTCTCTCCTGCTGTTGGGCGCTGTGGCTCGGGAGGTGGGGAGGGGGGAACCCAGGTGGCTGCTGAGGGGGCTGCAATAACGTTACACCTAATGGTACCTTTACACGCCGCTACTGGATGGTGGCAACAACCGGGTACATGGGAGAAATGTATCTTGCACCGCCAATTCAACCCGAGGTAGCGGCGTGTGAAGACGGTTGTAGCCACCCGCCAGTCGTGGCACCTGTTTCAGAGCACTGCCCTAAAACAGGTGGTTACCCAGCCGATGGTAGCGACCTGTATCGGCGTGTAAAGAAGGAACAGAAGGGTTGTTTCTACACCATGCTATCTACCTGGTATGTACCTGGGGCGTGACACAGCCTCCGGGAAACCACCCCCCTTCAGCGATCATTGGAGGAAGCTCCTGCGTTACGATTGGTTGTTGCTGCATAGGGCGGCATATTTAAGGAGCTGACCAGTCACACTACACAATTGCTTGAGCGTCATGTATTAATCCGCCTCCTGCGCTGCCTGGCTAATCATGATGTTATTGCTTTGTCCTATCAGCGTACGGACGTCTCATAATCCACAATTGTGGCACGCCTATGTGTTGTCCCTGCTGCACCAGGTCCGCCCATATTAGCTTGTTGTAGCGGTGTGTAAATGAGGTAAGGTGCTCTGCAGAAGGTAACTTGAGACACCTGGTGGTGTATCCAGAGATAGATGTAACCTACCGTAGCGCACCTTGTTGCGGCGTGTAAAGGTGGTGCGATTACCGTTTGCAACCGTTTGTGCATGCTCGTGCACATGAAGTAGCCGGTTGTTGCCACCATCCAGTAGCGGCGTGTAAAGGTACCATAACACAGCCTGGACTTTTGCTGAAAGGTGCTCTTATAATACCCTCCTACTGCACTAATATATAGGCTGGGAGAGCTGTCTAGACCCTGTGCCCTGCTTCAGAACCCCTGGAGAAGTAGCGATGCCACGCCGCAAGCAGCCAGAAGTGGGGGCAGGAGGAAGCGGCCATTCACAAGATGGCGCCGCGGCATGCAAAGACGCTGAGAGGGAGAACGCAGCGTGCAGGAGAAGAATGGAGGTGGCCGCAAAGCTTCAACAATATGCCCATATGGATGAGGGCACCGACGTTGGTGAGGGGGGTGGGGGAGAGCAGGCGGAGGAAGAGGAACCAGGCTTTGGAGAGGAGGAAGCGATGCGGGACGGGGTGGTGGCGGGTGTGGAGATGCTCCGGGAGAAGACACCTGTGAAGGAGCCCACGCTGGGAGATGTCTTCTTGTTGGTTTCATCCATGCAAAAGACTCTAAATACTGTGGCAACACACGTCCAGAACATGAAGGGGGAGATTGCCGGTATCAAAGGGGCCCTGCAGAAATCGGACATACGTATCACAGCTGTGGAGGAGAGGGTGGGAGGGGCAGAGGACCATATTGTCAGAATGCAGAAATCTGAACAAAAGTATGCCCAAAAATTGGCCGAAGTAATAGCTAAAAACGATGACCTTGAAAATAGGTCAAGGCGAAACAACTTGAGATTGGTGGGTTTCCCTGAAAAGGCGTAAGGGCAAGATCCCACAGCATTTATTGAAACATGGCTGAGGGGGAAGATTGGAGATAACTTCCTTACAAAAGTGTTTGCAGTGGAGAGGGCTCACAGGGTCCCTATGCAGCCGAAACCACCGGGATCTGAACCTCGCACAATGCTGGCCAGAATACTGAACTACCGGGATCGGGATATTATTTTGAGAAAGGCCCGGGAGGCGGAGGACTTAACATGCGACGGCCAAAGAATTGCAATATACCCGGATTATTCCCCGACTGTGCGAAAACAAAGAATGCAGTTCTCAGGAGTAAAGAGGCGATTACGGGACTTGGGAATGCAATACTCCATGCTTTTTCCCGCCAAATTGAGAGTCGCGGCATGTGCTGGGGTGAAATGTTAGAGGGCTATCAGATGCTACAAAAAGAGCGGCAGTCCTAAAATATATGCTTGACGAACACCCGACCATAATATGTCTGCTGGAAACACATATGGTTTAAGATAAGTTGAGGATTCTACAGAGGAAATGGATACAGGAGTCCTATCATGCCGTATATTCCTTATACTCAAGGGGGTGTCCATATTGGTACCTATGTCTACTAAATTTGAATTTGTGGAGTCATACTTGGATGGGGAGGGACAATACGTCATACTGGTATGTAACGTACAGGGGTTGCTGATGGCACTCATAGCGATGTACCTGCTTCCGCCATATTCCAGTAAAAAGCTTAGAGAAGCGATGGAGTGGACGGGACATCTTGGGGAGATTCCTGTTCTCCTGGTGGGAGATCTGAACAATGTGCAGGATGATTACTGGGACAAACATAAAAATAATCTGGGTAGGACTCGGGGTCACATCACGCCATTCGGGATACTTATACGGGAGTTGGGCCTAAGAGATGTCTGGAGGGTTCGTAGTCCAGAGGTGCGATGTTATTCTTGCTACTCCGCCACTCACAATACACTATCTCGCATAGACATGGCCCTGGGTAACGATGCTATGGATGCACTGGTGTTGAGGGTGGAATATTTACCCAGGGCCATGTCGGATCACAAACCGATTTGTGTACATGTTCAGTCGGGGGAGGCCAGGGCAGGGGGAAGGATGGGATGGAAGCTTCACCCAGGTTGGTTGCGCAGCATTGATGTAGACCTGCTGCGTAGGAATTTAGAAGAATACTTTGTTTTAAATGAAGGAACAGCGGGACCAGAGGCCCTTTGGGATGCCATGAAAGCGTACCTGAGAGGTATACTTATCAAAGAGATTAATATGCGCAAGTCTGAGACGAGGAAGGAGGATGTGGAAAAATTGGCAGCTCTGAGCAGAGCGGAGGAGGAGCTGAGTGTAAAGGGAACGCGGGAAGCTGAAAAGTTGATGAGGGAAGCCCAGGAGGAGGTGGACCGGTTTCAATGGGAGAAAACATTGAAAAAGAACGAGTTTAGGGGGGCGGGCTTCTATGAAGAAGGGGAAAAGGTCGGACACATGCTGTCGGTGGTCGCCTCGCCAGAGGAGGACCCCCTTTGTGCACTCTGTGTATGCAGGGGATGGGGCTTTGTTAACTGACACTGCTGATATTGGGGCAGTCTTTGTGGATTTTTATGAGAAGCTGTACTCCCCTGGTGTGGAAGACGCAGCCGACAGTATTGCTAGCTACTTAGACTCTTTGCGCATGCCTAGACTTACAGAAGAGGATAGGGATAGTCTGGAGGGCCCGCTTACGTACGAAGAACTGAGCGCGGCGTTGGCCTCTATGGCCAATGAAATGCCCCGGGATCTGACGGACTCCCAGTTGAGATTTACAAACAGCTGGAAGAGGTGTTGCTCCCACGGCTGCAGGAGATACTCACAAGTTCCAGGGAGGGGGGTTCTCCCGTTGTCTATGAGGGAGGCGGTTATTGTGGTGCTCCCTAAGGAAGGTAAAGATCCAAGGCTTCCGGAGTCCTACCGACCCATCTCACTGTTGTCAACTGATGTTAAAATCTTGGCAAAGGTCCTGACGAGCCGGCTGTCCAGTGTTGTCACCAGTCTGATACACCCGGATCAGTCGGGATTTATGCCTAACAGGTCCACTGCGGTGAACCTGCGGAGATTATATTTGAACATGCAATTACCGGCTGATAACGCTGGCCAGAGGGTTATAGCTTCGCTGGATGCTCACAAGGCTTTTGACTGTGTGAGATGGGAATTCTTATGGAAAGTTATGGAACGCCTAGGGTTTGGCCCGCAATTCCTATCGTGGTTGCGCCTGCTGTACACCGATCCGAGGGCTAAGATAAGGATTAATGGTGCCTTGTTTGGGCCAATAGCCCTTCGGCGAGGTACAAGACAGGGGTGCCCGTTATCCCCATTACTATTCGCCTTGGCGATGGAGCCACTGGCAGCTAAAATAAGAGGGGAAAGAGGGGTGGTGGGCTTTCGGTATGGCGAGATTGAGGAAAAGGTGGCACTCTACGCAGACGACATCCTGCTATTCCTGGAGGATTCTGAGGCTTCACTGCCAGAAACCATGAGATTGATTAATCGGTACGGAGCTCTTTCCGGATTGCGAATCAATTGGCATAAATCTACACTATTTTTACTGGATGCGGGGATGTCGTCTGTTGTGGAGACTGGGGGCCTCACTCTGGTTGACAGGTTTAAATATCTAGGCATTTGGATATCAAACCCACTCACAACATATTTAGATCTGAATCTGGAACCGGTTCTGGGGATTATTAAAGAGAAAACGGGTCCGTGGAACAAGATACGCTTGTCTGTAGTGGGACGTATTAACTTAATAAAAATGATTTTAATGCCTAAACTGTTATGTTTTGCATAACACCCCAATCTCTGTTCCACAGAAGCGGTTTAAACAGATTTGTTCGTTGTTTAGGAGTTTGATATGGGGGAAAGAAGCAAGCCCGGCTGAGAATGGAACTGTTGCAGAGGCCAAAGGATGAGGGGGGTCTAGCCCTGCCGAATCCATACATATACTATATTGCAGCGCAGGGGCAACATGTTAGAGGCTGGACACAGAAGGCAACGCGCCCGTCGGTCCAAAAGATTATAGAACATTTTATGGGAAGATCTCCATTAATTCTGAGTATGGAGGATGGGTCTATGGGAATTATTGGGAAGCACTGCCCTACAATGGTTTTGTTGCAAAGAGTGTGGGACAAATTGAAAACACTTAGAGGGGTGACGCACCTGACACGATACTCACCCTTATGGAATAAAATGAGATGATACCTGAGATTAAGAAAATGGGATGCCTGGTGGAGTGGCGGGACAGGGGAATCACATTGGCGCATCACATCATGGACGGACGGGAGCTGAAATCCTTCTCTCGGTTAAGGGAGGAATTTGGGCTGAGCGAAGGGGGGATGTATCAATATATGCAAATGGCGCATGCTGTACGAGCACAAACCAAACTAAAGGAGATGCGGATACAACAGGATATAGTTCTGGAATATATTTGTGAGGGTGGACCCACGAGGGGAGTGATTGCTACAACATATAAAGATCTATTACACACCTTTCTACTTCAGTACCCCTCGAAGGCTAAGACTAGGTGGGAGGAGATGGGAACTCTAGAAAAAGAGAAATGGACTTCCATTTTGGAATGGGTGCCAAATCTGTCACTTAGTGAACCCGGAAGGCTCTCGCAGCTATACATCTTATATAGAGTGTATCGTACACCCGACCTACTGTTTAGAGTAAATTTGAGACCCACTTCAGAATGCCAGAGATGTATGACAGAAAAGGCAGGTATTATGCACATGATCATGCCCAAGGCTGGCGGCATTCTGGCTGGTGGTAATTACAAGGGTGGAAGCAGCATACAATTGCATTATACCAAAGGGATCCGTTGGTGTGTCTATTAGGATATGTGGATGACATTCTGGTGGATAATAGACTGAAAATAAGTATAGCTAGATTGCTATATATAGCAAGGAAGCTGATTGCTAGGCACTGGGTGGATGCTGCTCCTCCATCATGGCAGGAATTTGTGGCGCAGACTGGGTACATTGCAAAGTTGGAAAAAAGCATATATCATAAATGGGGGAAATTGGATTTGTTTGAATATTTGTGGGCACCATGGTTGGGATATGGGTCGTAAGGTACCATCGGGATGGCTATAGTAGATAGGATAGGACAAGAGGCACGGGGAGTGCAAGGTATATATGATTTTCTAGTATGTTATGTATATCAAATACTATATGCTATGTCTGGTTTGCTGTCTGGTTTGCTGTCTGGGGGGGGAGGGAGGGTGGCTTATTGATGGGGGATCTAAGATATGTAAACTGTAAAAAGAAACAAATGCTGATGTTATATGACTTGTTTATCTGTATACAGTTGGATAATAAAAACTATTTGATTTAAAAAAAAAAAAAGGGGGATCAGAATGGGGGACATCACTACTAAAAGGGATCAGAATGGGGGACATCACTACTAAAAGGGATCAGAATGGGGGACATCACTACTAAAAGGGATCAGAATGGGGGACATCACTAGAAAAGGGGATCAGGATGGGGGACATCACTAGAAAAGGAGATCAGGATGGGGGACATCACTAGTAAAGGGGATCGGAATGGGGGACATCACTAGAAAAGGGGATCAGAATGGGGGACATCACTAGAAAAGGGAATCAGGATGGGGGACATCACTAGTAAAGGGTATCGGGATAGGGAACATCACTACTAAAGGGGATCAGAATGGGGGACATCACTACTAAAAGGGATCAGAATGGGGGACATCACTAGAAAAGGGGATCAGAATGGGGGGACATCACTACAAAAAGGGAATCAGGATGGGGGACATCACTACTAAAGGGGATCGGGATAGGGAACAGCACTACAAAAGGAGGTCAGTATGGGGATATCACTACAAAAGGGGACCTGTATGGGGAACATCACTACAAAAGTGGATCAGGATGGGGATATCACAACAAAATGGGATCAGGATGGGGAACATTACTAGAAAAGGGATCAGAATGGAGGACATTACTACAAAAGGGAACGAGGATGGGAGGACATCACTACAAAAGGTGATCAGGAAGAGGACATTACTAGAAAAGGGGATCAGGATGGGGGACATCACTAGAAAAGAGGATCAGGATGGAGGACATTACTACAAAAGGGGACCAGGATGAGGGACATCACTACAAAATGGGATCAGGATGGGGACATTACTAGAAAAGGGGATCAGGATGGGGGACATCACTAGAAAAGTGGATCAGGATGGGGGACATCACTAGAAAAGGGCGATCAGAATCGGGGAAATCTCTTCAAAAAGGGGATCAGGATGGGGACAGTACTACATGGTGAAGACCAGGATTCGTACATTACTACATGATGAGGACCAAGAAGGGGGTATTACTACATGATGAGGACTAGGATGGGGCATTACTACATGATGAGGACCAGGATGGGGACAGTACTACAATATTGGGACCGGATATTACTACAGGATGGGGGACATTACTACAAGAAGGGGATCAGGATTTGTACATTACTACATTGAGCTAAAAATTCTGGTATTACTAAAATATCAGTTAGTCCCTCAAGGGATGCGGCCCATCAACCCAGCCGAGTTTAAGACCCCTGCTCTACATAATCTACTTTCTGTTTGAGAAACTGTGACTGTTTGTACATATCCTTCAACTTGCTTTCCAGATGTGTTATCATATCTTTAGCATCAGATAATCTTTGCTCTGCCTCATTGAGTTTGATTTTTTACTGCTCAGTAATTGCATGTTAATCTGTCAAAGAGGACTGTATTATTAAGACACAGTTTAGTATACTCTGGTAGGTATACAGCAACTTCCTTGGTCAGTAATTTTTAAATGATGTCTCTCTGCCCCTTCTGCTGCTCCCTTGGTCCTGCCCAACATCCTCCACTATCTGCTGCTGTTGCTCCATCTGAGATTCCTGAGTCTCCTGGGCCTCCTCCGTCCTGCTATCGTAGGCCTGCTCCCTCCATCTACTACTCGGGGCCACCTTGTGTAGCTCCCCTGTCTCACCACTCCCCTTTTCTACACTCTCTGCCTGTGGTTCGGAGCCAGCGATCCATATTCCTCGTAAATCAACTGAATTTTGGTGAGTCACACAGGAGTTTGGGGCTTGCCTGTTGGTTTGTTTACCGTTGATTTATGGGTGTGAGTGTCAGGAGCTGTTTCACTTCCCTCCTTGCATGTCAGGGCCGGATCCGGAAGTCCCTTTCAGAGTTTTTGTTGCAGATACTAATGAGTGGGGGAAACTCTGCTTCAAAACCACTTGTCAAAAACGTGCATGTTTTACAGTGCAGTTCTCCTGCAAGAGATGCAGAAAGTGGTGCAGATGATGCACCAAATACAGTACTTAACGTGTGCACAGAGCCTTGAGGTGAAGGTGATCAAAATGGTTGGTCTATACAAGGAGTCTCAAACTCTGCTGGGTATATGGGCAGCTCAATGAAACATTTTAATATTTTGGGGGCCCCATTGTTTGCAGGACAAAAGTGACATTTTAGTCATACCATTTTTTTTATATACACCCTTTGATCGCTTTGTTTTTTTTGTTTTTTTTTACATTGATCACTGTTGTAGTTTATTTTTTTTAAATGGTAATAAGAAATTAACCCTTGTTTGTTAATTTTAGTTTATACATAAAACAGCATTTTAAGTGGTAGAAAAAATCTTATCCCTTGAATTTTTTTTTTTTACATTTTAATCCCCTTTTTGTAAGTAATATCATCTTACAATTAGCACCATATGGTCATTTTGTCTAACATTCTGTAGTAATGGCCCTATCCTGATTCCTTTTAGTAATATGCCCATCCTGGTCTCTTTTTGTAGTAATGTGCCCATCCCTGTCCCAATGTTGTATTAATGTCCGCCTTCCTGGTTCCCTTCTTGTAGTAATATCCCCATTTTGGTCTCCTTGTTATAATGTCCCCATTATGGTCTTTATTTTGTAGTAATGTCGCCATCCTGATAACCTTTCTGTAGTAATGTTCCCCCATCTTGGTATTTTTCTTGTAGTAATGTGCCCTATCCTTGTCCCTCATCTTGTAATAATTTCACCTATTGTGCTGTTTTTCAAATATGGTACACATACACACACATAGATTCTTCTCATCTGTCCTCCATTCCCACCATGCAGCCTGCAGGCACCATACGCCCTTTGAGGATCGCTGTCCGGTTCAGCGGCTGTCGACAGCCGCCCCTAACTTCAGTTGTATTGACAACGCGTGCAGAGACAAGCTCTCTGCACATCTCCAATGCCAGCCATCGGCCAATCAGAAGCCAGCAGTTGACATCATCTGCAGACCTCTAATTGGCCGGTGGCTGCTGTTGATATAGCTGAGCAGTTTGTCCTTGGCTGTGCCGGCATACAAATGCCGCAAAGTGCCAACATCAGTGCCTGTGGGGCACATGAAGCAGCCTAAGGGGCTGCATGCAGACCGCGTGCTTAAGACTCCTTCTCTAAACAGTGCTATGTGAACTTTAACAATGAATGAATGTTTTAGCTGAAGGATAACAAGCCACAATTAGCCATGATTGCGATTTTTACCTGCTAGTCATTAGTCTGCAAAATAGCTTTCTAGGAAAGACCATTCCTAGAAAAATAATCTGCTCATTGTTATTGAAACATATATAGCAAGTGCGATGACTGTATTTGCCAATAATCACTAAAAGTGTGTGTGGCTGGGTTCACCAAACTATACTTTATTTAAAGTGAACCTGTCGCCTAGATAAAGCCCTGCAGGCTATCACTACCTGTCCCTGCACCTTCCTATTACTACTCTAACTATCCCTCTCTGTGCTAAATGTGACCTGTGACTGTTTAATAAAATGTATTTAAAACTTACTGGGTCATATGTTAATGAACCGGGGGGCTACCGTTACTAGCCCCTTGGGCGTCCTGTTTTGATCCCTCTCTCCGTCTCCAGCATCCTTTATCACAGCCCAATGGGCGTGATCTTGAAATTAAATTGTGCACCCCCCATCCTGCCTCGGTCCGCTCCGCAGCCTTCCTGGTATGACGCCTGACGCGTCATTTCCATAACTTCGGTCGATACACCTTCACTCTGCATATTGCGCATGCTCTGTGGAGCACATTACGTCGGCTCATCTGTGATCACTTGTAGCAAACATAGACATCTAACTGAAATGATATTGCCATCGTGTGAATAGGCAGAAACTATGTACTCTTTTGGAAGATAAAAAATCCAAACAGAGAAAAAACAGATCGTTCTACTAAAACAAGTTTAGCATATGGGTATTCTCCTTGATTCTTTTCCTCCATAAGATCTTGTCTTACTCTCTTCCTAGAGCTGACAAAGTCTCCTTTGGCTTGTTCCCATATTCAATCCATCTTCTTCTCCCAGCTTGCACCTCTCACACTTCAGATTGAATATTCCCTTCCAGACTGTGTCCTGTCTACAGTCTTTCTTTTGTGTCAGCTTTTTCTATTTAAAAATTTATGGTTCATTTGATATTGTAGAAAATTCAATATAATTGAATATCACAGAATTAATGAGGTGTACACTTCATTTTAACATATTTACAGTAAGTATTCATTTTGAAAAAAAAAAAAATAGTTCCCCTTAAAATCGCAATACCAAGAAATGAAACGAGTCCTAATTTCCCTTTATTTCTACATTTCAATTTATTGTTCTTTCTGAGCCAGGAAACCCATTACTTATAGAAGATATTTCTTACAGTTTAGACGCTGAGTGTTCATATGGGCTATGTGGAAAAAAAATCAGCTTTAAAACACAAATTGGCTGTAAGCTGTGGTTGTCCTCAGAAATTTTTTTTAACCAAAGCCATGAATAGACAAGAGATCTCTGGTATTCATCACAATTCTCTATCCACCCATTTCGTGTCTGCTAATCCACACGGAGACAAGTGAGACCAGTAAACATATGTTTGCATATTCAGAGGGAATGAAGACGGAGAATAGAATCTGTAGAAGAGAGCAAAATTGGGCTATGGTTGATTTTTATATGCAAACCTTTTTCATTAATTTATCTAACTGAAGCCATTAAATAAAGAGCCTTGTTAATAATTAAAAACACTCCCTGAAAATACATATATGTATGTCTGTATGAAATAAACAGATGCAAACCATTTAAAGGAAATCTGTCACCAGATTTTTGTTACCTTATCTGAAAGCATCATAATGTAGAGACAGAGACCATGATTCCAGCAATGTGTCACTTACTGGGTTACTTATTGTCATTTTGATAAAATCACTGTTTCCTATGGTACAGATCTAGCAGTTATTTGAATGTGGATGTCTATAACCCCGCCCACATTTCTGATGGGCTGCTTTCTTCCATATACAGTGTACACCGAAAGCTGCCAATCAGTGATGGAGCTCATGAATATGCTTGACTACTGCTTGGCAGCAGGCCAGTTAAAGACACGTCACAGGAATCAGGAACTCTGCCTACATTATGCTGCTCTCAGATTAGGCTGCAAAAACCTGGTTACAGACTCCCTTTAATCTGGGTTTTGAGCTATCCAATCCATCATAGAATAGACCATTATTTTATTGGAAGTCCTTATGTCATATAATTATGTCAAGATAAAATGTTCACATATACAGTTTGCCAGACCCTGCATTTTTTAGCCCATGTCAATATCCGCTCCATATTTTGTATCATGAAAATCTATGGACATACACTAAGGATCTCGTACAAAAGCCAATCCACAGACAACGGATAAACTGTAAAACATAATATTCCCTAACAGAAAGAGACAATGGTCGGAAATCCAATATGCAATATATAGAGATTTTATTTCAGTGCAACGGAGAAAAGGAGGGAAAGGGTGAATATAGCACATAAAAATACAAGAGTGCACATACAGGATTTCACGGTTCATGAAAAGAATACAAATATACACAATGTCTGAATTACACACGTTGTATAAAGATAAGGGCAAAAGTAATCACAGACATATAGTTTCTGGGGTTGTCCCACAAAAAATATGATATGCAGTTAATTCAGTCATATTATCCCACTATGAATATCTGTTATTCAAGATAAGGTAAAAAATGTTTGTACCGTGTTAGCCAGTAGATAGAAAAATATTAGAATCTGAGAGTCCTCAGTGGTTGACACCTTTAATGGCTAACTGAGAAGATGGTAAATATAGCAAGCTTTCAGGACACCGTGGCCCCTTCATCAGGCTGATAATGACACAAATTCTGAAGATACACATATATACATAAGCAGGGTGAGATGATGCAGTAAATACGACAGGTGACATAAAGCAGAGTCAGGCTTGGGAGGGGGAGAGGAGCTGGGGAGGTAAAATCAAAATTCCGAGATCAGAGGAACAGATTGCATTATTGTTCCATGATTAGTGGTCTGTGGAGACCTGAAAATTCCTCAGTGAGTGTAGAAAGCTATAAATCCATGCGAGACAGTTCATGTAAGAAATGTCAAAAGTTCATTGTCTTCTAACTGGTGTCTGTTCGAAGATGTGGTTATGTCATTATATTATTTGGTCATTCGGTCATTATCAATTTGTATTCCCAAAATCTTCTCTCTTTCTGAGATTTGAAGTTACTTTTTAAAATGAGCAAACTCATGTCTGTTACCCTGTGGTCAGAGCTGCAAAAATGCTTTGCTACAGGTAGATTCATATGCCTTTCTTTTATTGTGTGGCGATGAGAATTCATTCTTGTTCTGAATTTTTGTCCTGTCTCACCTACAGTGTTGGCCAAAAGTGTCGACACCCCTGCAATTCTGTCAGATAATACTCAGTTTCTTCCTAAAAATGATTGCAATCACAAATTCTTTGGTATTATTATCTTCTTTAAATTTGTCTTCAATGAAAAAACACAAAAGAGAATGAAGCAAAAAGCAAAACATTGATCATTTTACACAAAACTCCAAAAATGGGCCAGACAAAAGTATTGGCACCCTCAGCCTAATACTTGGTTGCACAACCTTAAGCCAAAATACCATATATACTCGTGTATAAGCCGACCCGTGTATAAGCCGACCCCCCTACTTTTGCCCCAAAAATCTGGAAAAACCTATTGACTCGTGTATAAGCCGAGGGTGGACCCCAGCACAGGTATACAGCCCCCAGCAGTGTGGTATACAGGCCCCCCCAGTGGTATACAGGCCTCCCCAGTGGTAGTATACAGCAGCCCTAGTGGTAGTATACAGCAGCCCCAATGGTAGTATATAGCATCCCCAGCAGCCCCAGTGGTAGTATACAGCAACCGCAGTGGTAGTATATAGCAGCCCCAGCAGCCCCAGTGGTAGTATATAGCAGCCCCAGCAGTAGTATACAGCAGCCCCAGTGGTAGTATATAGCAGCCCCAGTGGTAGTATATAGCAGCCCCAGCAGCCCCAGTGGTAGTATATAGCAGCCCCAGTGGTAGTATATAGCATCCCCAGCAGCCCCAGTGGTAGTATACAGCAGCCCCAGTGGTAGTATATAGCAGCCCCAGTGGTAGTATATAGCAGCCCCAGTGGTAGTATATAGCAGCCCCAGTGGTAGTATATAGCAGCCCCAGTGGTTGTATATAGCAGCCCCAGTGGTAGTATATAGCATTCCCAGCAGCCCCAGTGGTAGTATACAGCAGCCCCAGTGGTAGTATATAGCAGCCCCAGCAGCCCCAGTGGTAGTATACAGCAGCCCCAGTGGCAGTATATAGCAGCCCCAGTGGCAGTATATAGCAGCCCCAGTGGTAGTATACAGCAGCCCCAGTGGTAGTATATAGCAGCCCCAGCAGCCCCAGTGGTAGTATACAGCAGCCCCAGTGGTAGTATATAGCAGCCCCAGTGGTAGTATATAGCAGCCCCAGTGGTAGTATATAGCAGCCCCAGTGGTAGTATATAGCAGCCCCAGTGGTAGTATATAGCAGCCCCAGTGGTAGTATATAGCAGCCCCAGTGGTAGTATATAGCAGCCCCAGTGGTAGTATACAGGAGCCCCAGCAGCCCCAGTGGTAGTATACAGGAGCCCAGCAGCCCCAGTGGTAGTATACAGGAGCCCCAGCAGCCCCAGTGCTATATACAGCAGCCCCAGTGGTATATACAGCAGCCCCAGTGGTATATACAGCAGCCCCAGTGGTATACAGGCCTCAGCAGTATATACAGCAGCCCCCAGGAGTTATACAGCACCCCCAGGGGTTATACAGCACCCCCCAGGGGTTATACAGCGGCCCCCTGGGGGTACCCAGCAGCCCCCAGGGGGTACCCAGCAGCCCCCAGGGGGTACCCAGCAGCCCCCTGGGGGTACCCAGCAGCCCCCTGGGGGTACCCAGCAGCCCCCTGGGGGTACCCAGCAGCCCCCTGGGGGTACCAACATCCCCCTGGGGGTACCAACAGCCCCCAGGGGGTACCCAGCAGCCCCCTGGGGGTACCAACAGCCCCCTGGGGGTACCAACAGCCTCCAGGGGGTACCCAGCAGCCCCCTGGGGGTACCAACAGCCCCCAGGGGGTACCAACAGCCCCCACAAGCTGGCACTGTCCCCCCTTGTAAGTGCCCCCCCCCCCCGCTACTTATACATTACCATCCCGGTGTTCTGATCGGTGCCGCTCCTCTGTGCTGCGTCTTCATCCTCCCGCGCTGGCTGCATCCGGGTTCTCCGGCGGTGGCGCGATGACGTCACATCGCTGCGACAGCCGGAGATCACGGATGGAGCCAGCGAGGACGGGAGGATGAAGAAGCACCGAGGAGCGGCGCCGATCAGAACACCAGGATGGTAATGTATAAGCACCGGGGGGGGGGGGGGGGCCTTACAAGGGGGGACAGTGCCAGCTTTTGGGGGGCTATATGAACTGCTTCCCCTGCCGCTGATTGACAGGGGGAAGCAGTGCATATATAATGAGCGGCCCCACGTGACGGGGCCGCTCATACAGCAGCCCCCCGCCTCCTCCAGCCTCCACAGCCCCCGGGACACAGCCCCCCGTATATGACCCGTGTATAAGCCGAGGGGGGGACTTTTCAGCCCAAATTTTGGGCTGAAAAACTCTGCTTATACACGAGTATATACGGTAACTGCGATCAAACCGCTTCCGGTAACCATCAATGAGTTTCTTACAATGCTCTGCTGGAATTTTAAACCATTCTTCTTTGGCAAACTGCTCCAGGTCCCTGATATTTGAAGGGTGCCTTCTCCAAACTTCCATTTTTAGATCTCTTCACAGGTGTTCTATGGGATTCAGGTCTGGACTCATTGCTGGCCACCTTAGAAGTCTCCAGTGCTTTCTCTCAAACCATTTTCTAGTGCTTTTTGAAGTGTGTTTTGGGTCATTGTCCTGCTGGAAGACCCATGACCTCTGAGGGAGACCCAGCTTTCTCACACTGGGCCCTACATTATGCTGCAAAATTTGTTGGTAGTATTCAGACTTCATAATGCCATGCACACGGTCAAGCAGTCCAGTGCCAGAGGCAGCAAAGCAACCCCAAAACATCAGGGAACCTCCAACATGTTTGACGGTAGGGACCGTGTTCTTTTCTTTGAATGTCTTTTTTTTCTCCTGTAAACTCTATGTTGATGCCTTTGCCCAAAAAGCTCAACTTTTCTCTCATCTGACCAGAGACCAAAACGTTTTAGGCTTTCTCAGGTAAGTTTTGGCAAACTCCAGCCTGGCTTTTTTATGTCTCAGGGTAAGAAGTGGGGTCTTCCTGGGTCTCCTACCATACAGTCACTTTTCATTCAGACGCCGACGAATAGTACGGGTTGACACTGTTGTACCCTCGGACTGCAGGGCAGCTTGAACTTGTTTGGATGTTAGTCGAGGTTCTTTATCCACCATCCGCACAATCTTGTGTTGAAATCTCTTGTCAATTTTTCTTTTCCATCCACATATAGGGAGATTAGCCACAGTGCCATGGACTTTAAACTTCTTGATGACACTGCGCACGGTAGACATAGGAACATTCATGTCTTTGGAGATGGACTTGTAGCCTTGAGATTGCTCATGCTTCCTCACAATTTGGTTTCTCAAGTCCTCAGACAGTTCTTTGGTCTTCTTTCTTTTCTCCATGCTCAATGTGGTACACATAAGGACACAGGACAGAGGTTGAGTCAACTTTAATCCATGTCAACTGGCTGCAAGTGTGATTTAGTTATTGCCAACACCTGTTAGGTGCCACAGGTAAGTTACAGGTGCTGTTAATTACACAAATTAGAGAAGCATCACATGATTTTTCTAACAGTGCCAATACTTTTGACCACCCCCATTTTTATGTTTGGTGTGGAATTATATCCAATTTGGCTTTAGGACAATTCTTTTTGTGTTTTTTTTCATTGAAGACAAATTAAATGAAGATAATAATACCAAAGAATTTGTGATTGCAATCATTTTCAGGAAGAAACTGAGTATTATCTGACAGAATTGCAGGGGTGTCAATACTTTTGGCCAACACTGTACATACATGCCACCTGTTGACATTTGGTACATATAATTAAATACACCACTGGCTTTCTCCTAGCAAAGTGGCCTTTAAGCCCATGTTGAAACCGTACTCGTTTCACTGTGGATAATGACACAATCTTAACCAGCTTCTACCATCATCTTCGCAATGTCTTTTGTTTTTATTCTTGGGTTGATATGCACATGTCGGACCAAAGCACGTTCATGCCTGATGCAATGAACCCGTCTCCTTCCTTAGCGGTATGGTGGCTGTACATTCCCATTTTGTTTGTACTTGTGTATAATTGTTTGTACAGATAAATGAGGCACCTTCAGGTATCTGGAATAGCACTCAAGAATGAACCAGACTTGTGCAGTCCACAATTCTCTTCCTGATATTGGCTACTTTCTTTAGACTTTCCCATGGTGCTACACAAAGAAGCAGTGTTTTTCAGGTGTGAATTAAAATACATCCACAGGTGTGTCTCTTATTAACTCAGGTGTTGCCAATAAACCTATCAGAAGCTTCCAAACACATGACATCATCATATGGACTGTCCCTAATTGTTTAAAGAGGACCTGTCGCCCCACTGGTGCTATGCTAACTGAATGCAGCATGTCCGCTGCATTCAGGGAAGGGGTCCACTATGTCTCTAGCTTCCCTGTAAGCTGTTAAAAAGACTTTATAAAGTGTACAGATAAGGAGTCCGGAGGGACTTACTCAGTAATGAGTCATCCCTGTTGCTGGTGTCCTCCCCGCCTCTAGCCCTCTCTGTGCCACCTCTTCTTTAGCCTCCCTTATGTGTCTGCCCTCCTCCCCTCCTCCAGCCTTCTCTGGTCTACTTCCAGCCCCCTCTTGTTCAGCCTCTTTTGTATGTGTCATCGCTGAGGGCTGGATGTGGCACAGAGAAAGCTGGTGGCAGGGAGGAGGGCAGACACATAAGGAAGGGTGAAGAAGAGGTGGCACAGAGAGGGCTGGAGGCGGGGAGAACATCAGCAACAGTGATGACTCATTACTGAGTAAGTTCCTCCGGACTCATTATCTATACACTTTAAGGCGTAGTAATCTTAGTTTATGTAAACTTGTGACTTTGCAGAAAGTAATAAAAATGCCTTAAAACATTGTCTTTCTCTCATTATTCTGGCATTTACCAAATAATAATTATGGTAATCCTAATCAACCTAAAATGTGAAAAATGTATTCTGATTTCAATGTCCGTGAGAAAAACATGCATACAGTATGTGTCTTTTTATATAGTGTATGTAAACGTCTGATTTCAACTGCACATAATATAGTACACGATGCACCCATAATACATAATATAATATGCAATGCCCTAATAATATATAATGCAATACGCAATGCCCCCCATAATGAATAATATTGTACACTATGCCCCCATAATCCAATACACGATACCCCATAATACATAATATAGTACATTATGCCCCATAATACAATACACGATGCCCGCATAATACATAATACAATACGATACCCCAACAATACATAATACAATGTATGATGCCACCTGAAAAATAAAATTCTATTCACTTCACCCATTAACATGAAAGTTTGCTCTGCCTAATAAAGTTAGCTGTCCCATTTCTCTTGCCGTTCTCCAAAGCCGGCAGTGTGGCCTCTCCTGCACATTAACCAATATGATGAATGGTGGGGAAGAGAGTCCCTTACACTCATGTACTTTACGGAAGACACTTGATTATTCAACTCTGTCATAAGAATACCAATTCAATTGAATCCATGGAAGACTGGGCGATAAATACTTTTTTGTATCCCCAGATCACAGAAACAGCTGTAATTTTCCTAACACAAAAATATCTCCAGTATAAAAAGCTGGAAACGGATCAGCTTGACAATGTAAAAATTAGGAGCACCTTTCGAAATAAAAATACATTAACAAGTTCTATGTATTCTTATTTGGAACAGCCTCCTCTAAAAGATAGTTGAATCATCAGTGTAGTTATCTACAATAGGTAGGTTATGCCCTAGACCAGCCGTAGGCAAATTACAGTTCATGTGCCACATCTAACTCTTCGGCTGTTCCTTTCTTGCCCACCAAAGGATTTGGAACATTGACGCACTGCACAACGCAGTCACCCATCCTCTCGTTTTCTCAACTTCACTGATACCTGTATCCTCAGGATGCAGATACCAATACATACAATTATAAAATGGGGATCCATCAGCTCACTCTTCCACCATTCACTCAGTCTCAGTGCAGCAGGTGAAGGACATCACTTAAAGGGGTTGTCCGGGCTTTTTCAGTAATTAACATGTGTATCTAGGCTGCAAAATGTTGACAATTTGTAATATACATCATGTCAACATTTTGCAGGGTTACCTAGATATCACTGATTTGTGGCAGCCAGAGAATGTCCATGGGGCATGTTTGTGCTGGAGCTGCATGTAAATGGAGGACTGGTCATTACTCCCAGTCTCCTACACACACGCCCCCTCCACCAGTCCACCAGTCTACAGTATGGCCAGCCACCTCCAGACTTCTACAACCCTCCCCAGTCCCAAGCATGACCACCCACCCCCTCTGCACACAGTGGGTTACCTCCTCCACTGGCACAGTGTACCGAATCTGCAGGTCTGTGCACCTCTCTGTAAGCTGCAGATTTAGCACACTGGGTCAATGTAGGAGCTGAGGGCTGTGTGCGATCCTGCTCTCAGCTCGTGTTTGCCTGTGAACGCTCTGTGTAAGAGCTGATGCTCCTCCTCTCTCCCCAGCTGCCAGCTCTATGCCCCGCTGTGTGCAGGAGATACAGAGGAGGACCGGCTCGCCTGCACACTGCACAGAGCGGTCACAGGGGAGCACGAGGTGAGGGCACACAGGATTGCACACAGCCCTCAGCTCCTACACTGACCCAGTGTGCTGAATCTGCAGCTCAGAGCGGTGCACAGAGCTGAAGATTCGGTATATTATGCCAGAGGAAGGGAAACTATGGGGCATCATATCATGTTTGGGTGTATTATACTTTGTGGGTGGGCATCTGGGGCATCATAATGTTTGGTGGGCTGTGGATATATTGTGAGTGGGTGTGGGGTCCATCATATTGTGCTAGAGATCTGTGGGGATATCATAATGTGTGCAGGGGGTTCTGGAGTCCATACTGGTTTGTAGGTGGAGTTATCATACTGCGTGGGACTGTGGGGTGTATTGTACTATGTGTGGGGGCATTATACTGCATGAAATAACTGTTGAACAAGATACAAAGCCAGAGTAACAGGAGCAGTATGATTTATAAAGTTTATAAATAGCCGTGAGATACAGTAGAACCTAGCATTACGAGCATAATTCGTTCTGGGAATGTGCTTGTAATCCAAATCACTCGTATATCAAAGCAAGTTTTCCCATAAGAAATAATTGAAATGCAGATGATTCATTCCGCAACGCAAAAATGTTTATTGTATTCTTCTAAAATTATGGTTCTGCAATTAATTTTAGTTCTGTGGTATGTATAGTAAATATATGTGCAGGAAGGTGATCAGTTACAGGACCTAAAGTTGGTTTAGTAGCGGTGTCATACATGCAGGGCCGCACCGTCCATTGGACAAGGTGAGCCCTGTCATTCAGGCGGCAGCCGGCAGGGGGAGCGGCAGTGCAGAAGGGGGCGGCGCCTCATGCACGCCTCCCCCTGTCATGGCGCCGGCCGCTCACCCCGCGCGCAATTACTACCGGTGCCCCGGCAGAGGGGGCGGCAGTGCTGGGCACCACCAGCACCCCCCCCGTAATCGGTGCCGCGGCTCAGGCGGCAGAGGGGCTTGGTGCACCCCTGCATACATGTACAATATCAAGTATAGATGGCTTCATGTTCAGAGTGCAGTGAACAAGCAAAGGCCAGAACCCGAGAGTGAGGAAAAGACAGTGATCAATGGTTTATGTGCATGCGCTGAAGTGGTGAGTATTACTAGTACAGTACTGTATCTGCGCAGGGACAGGGTTACATGACTGTAGAGGGGTGGAGAGAGCTCACATTTTGCTCTTATTGTAAATCTTGCTCTCATACTAAGTTACAATTTTTAAAAATGTTAGCTTGTCTTGCAAAACACTATGACCAAGTTCCAAGGTTTCACTGTATATGGTTTTGATTACCGGTAGTTGTTGAAAAAAGTACATGCTACAATAAGACCTGAAGTAACATGTTTTAGCAGTAGAAGCTAGTCAGCATGCTTAATTCTGCTCTATGTTCAATAAAGTTTACTGTAAAATATGCATAAGAAGAATAACAAGACTAGAATTAAAGGTGTTTTCCCACAAACAAAGTTCATCATTATCAATATATTTTGGAATATTATTAATTTCCACACTTGGATGTAATTAAAAAAAATGTTCCTGTGCTGAGATAATCTCACATATATGTACTGTGTAATGGCCGTGTCCGACCGTACAGGAGCATGGTCTGATCATACCACATCTCCTGTGCTGAGATAATCTTATATGTGTGTCCCTGCTATGTACTGTGTAATGGCTGTGTCTGACCGTACAGGGACATGGTCTGATCATACCACAGCTCCTGTGCTGAGATAATCTTATATATGTGTCCCTGCTATGTACTTGTATAATGGCCGTTTCCGACCATACATGGACATGGTCTGATCATAACACATCTGTGCTGAGATAATGTTATATATATATATCTCTGCTATGTACTGTGTAATGGCTGTGTCTGACCGTACAGGGACATGGTCTGATCATTCCACATCTCCTGTGCTGAGATAATCTTATATATGTGTCCCTGCTATGTGCTCTGTAATGGCCGTGTCTGACTGTACAGGGACATGGTCTGATCATATCACATCTCCTGTGCTGAGATAATCTTATATATGTGTCTCTGCTATGTACTGTGTAATGGCTGTGTCTGACCGTACAGGGACATGGTCTGATCATACCACATCTCCTGTGCTGAGATAATGTTATATATGTGTCCCTGCTATGTACTTTGTAATGAAGTGTCTGACCATACAGGGACATGGTCTGATCATAACACATCTTTTGGGCCAGGGAGGATGTACAGGAGTATACAGACATTACAGCTTGGAAGTTTTGTTAGCCTTGTTTATCTGCTTTATTACACAGAGTTCACATGTCTAGTAATTGTCCATTACAACGGATCCAGCAACAATCCGTTTGCTAATAAGTTGTGCAGACAGAACTTTATTTTGTCTATTCTTTTATATCTGGTTTCTGCAGGATTCGTTTATTTAAACATTGGAGTCTATGGAAAATGCATCCGTTAACTGATTGCTATTTGTCTATTCGGTTTTCTTTAATTTGTAAAGGATCCATTTCAAATGGAAGATAAATAGTAATCCATTAACAGATCCGTTTTCCATAGACTACTATGTTAAAAAAACCAAAAAAAAAAACAAACAGATTTGGCTGAAATCTGTTATTTAAAAATTAACCGAAAAGTTGTGTCTGCACAAATTTTTTTGCTCATGGATCTCTGCTATATCTGTTCTAACGGACGATTACTGGACATGTATATTTAGCTTTATATAGCTAAATATTTTTTCTTGTGTTTTATATACCTTTTTGAGAAACATATGATTTTTACATGCATCACCAAGTTGTTTATAGTCATTAACAAGGTTGTTCATTCTCACCAGTGCGAAATCCTGAAGGACAAATTAAACTTTATTGCAAAGGTGCGGACACCATCCTATACGAGAGGCTTCATATCTGTAGTGAAGAATTAATGTACACTACTTCAGAACATCTCAATGTGAGTATGCCGCCTGTTACTAATGAGTGATTGTAGTTAGTGTGCCCTGTGTATCTCACTGCTTAAAGGGATCAGTCTGACTGTAGTGATGGTACTTTTATTCCTTATCAAATGGCACTATACTACTCTATAAAGATTGAACAGGACAGCAGTGCATTTACTCCAGTGATGAGGATTAGGGAGTTCAGGATCCTCAGTTTCCCGATTGGTGTGGGGTCCCCAATTGATCATATATTCATCACCTATCAGAAGGCTCTTGGGAAAGCCTCTTAATCAGCAATGTATATTTGTGTATCTATGTTCCTACAGTATATTTCCAAACCATCTCCTGTAATGTTTTTCTTACCAGAGCCCTCCAGTGTAATTGTGTCTTAATGATGATGTTTGAATAAAATATTTTTTCACTGTGTTTTTTTTTTTCGTTTTTTTTTTTTTTTTATAATCATCTTGTTTTATTGGAGAAGAAAATAGTTTTGAGCACATTACCGGTATATAAGCCTGGAGTGACTTTTCTTCAACCATAGTTACTCCACACTGTTGCAGCTCTGCATATTTTTTTCTAGCAATAACGCTTTTATTTTTTATGTTTTCCAAAAAAAATAATTTAGGAGGTTTGTGGCTTCCTTATTATGAGTAAGTATTTACTTTGGAATTATTAGCTCTGGTCTTAAACGGGTTTTCCCAGGAACAAAGTTAATCTTACTCAACTTAGAATAATAATGCGTTCTTCAATTGGATATCTTTAACTAAAATGTACCTGTGGTGAAATAATCTTTTATATATGTGTCCCTCCTATGTACTGTGTAATGACTGTGTCTGACTGTATAGGGACGTGGTCTGATCATACCACATCTCCTGTGCTGAGATAATCATATATGTGTCTCTGCTATGTACTGTGTAATGGATGTGGCTGACTGTACAGGGACATGGTCTGATCATACCACATCTCCTGTGCTGAGATAAGCTTATATATGTGTCCCTGCTATGTACTGTGTAATGGATGTGTCTGACTGTACAGCGACATGGTCTGATCATACCACATCTCCTGTGCTGAGATAATCTTATATATGTGTTCCTGCTATGTACTGTGTAATGGATGTGTCTGACTCTACAGGGACATGGTCTGATCATACCACATCTCCTGTGCTGAGATAATCTTATATATGTGTCCCTGCTGTGTACTGTGAAATGGGTGTGTCTGATCGTACAGGAACATGGTCTGATCATACCACAATCTCCTGTGCTAAGATAATCTTATATATGTGTCCTTGCTGTGTACTGTGAAATGGATGTGTCTGATCGTACAGGAACATGGTCTGATCTCACATCTCCTGGGCAGAGGAGGAAGAAAGAGTATATAGACATTACAGCACGGGGTCATAGCTGATTCTTTCTTTGTGTTAAAACATTTTTTAAAAACAGTCAGGGAAATGTTTCACCTCATAAAAAGAATCATATGTGATCCAGTTACAAAAAAATATCAGTATTATTAAGACTTAGTCAAGACAGAGCTTTTACGCTCCGCGATCCGATTTTGGTGCTGTTTCTGCACTAAAAAACGGATCCTCTTTAAATAAAAGCAACATTAATGTATCAATTGTTCGTGCTACTTTTTTGCTCCGTTTTGGGGGACACAGACTGACACACAGACAGAGATGCACACACTTTCTTACCTTCCTCGCGATCCCACGACTCTTCCTCCCGGGCATCAGCAGGACCTATCTGTAAGTAGTGGATCTAGGTAATTTGACTCAAATTCACAGGGAACAGGGAATGGGAGTAAGCTCACCCCTCCTTCTCAGAAGATCCAGTCAGGTGCTGCAGCTGACGGCCGGCCACCGCCCAAGTCAGGAAATATAATGAAGAGATGCTGGCACCTTCATCCAATGAAAAAGTTTTTACTTTATTATGTAATTCACAACATTAAAATAAAAGCATCTTGGTGGCTGAGCATGCCCCGTCAGACGCGTTTCGATAAAAATCTTTATCAATGACAAAGAGGCAATAGAACAACATACAATATATATACAAACAACATTACACCTGTGAAATTACAAACGAGTGTCACCTGAATAGGTTAAGTGAAAAACAATGACTTGAATGGTCTCATTATGGAATATAAGAAAGGAGTTCTTTAAAATACAAAGGAACTACTTTATATTACAACATAAAGGATAGCAGCAAAAATACAAGAACATATACATATGTATAATGTAAGAAAGGGCAATGGATTGAATAAGTAGTGGCAAAAAATACAGAGGAAAAGGGGGGATACACTAAACACAAGATGTTATACACAATTATTAGATGTACTGGATACAGCCTGGATTAGGAAGAAAATATTAGGAGCCTGTCCTGATATAAAGATGTATATGAACAGGACTAGTTAAATTCAACAAAAACAACACTTGTATTAATAAAAATACATCAAATCGCTCCTATAATTCATTCCCCCTGGAAATCTGCTGTTCAAGCATAATATCCAGAAACTTTCGCGATTTAACATGTCTCGGATTCGATCCCCTCCTCGTACTGAGCTCCTCACCACCTCCAATCCTTTAACAGACAACTTGCTGG
Source organism: Allobates femoralis (assembly GCA_033576535.1). Lineage (NCBI taxonomy): Eukaryota > Metazoa > Chordata > Amphibia > Anura > Aromobatidae > Allobates > Allobates femoralis. Next base: position 5,803 of record JARQOC010001789.1, on the reverse strand, counting down.
TGTCGCCACCGTGATATTCAGAAAAATGCTTAGATAAGCCTGACATAGAGCGTCTATTCCCTGAGGATGAAGGGTTGGCTGCTGATATGTGTTCTGAGATACGTTTTCTTAGAGGCCGACTGGTACAACCAATATAATCTAAGTTGCAGGACATGCAGGAAGCCATGTAAACCACAAAAGTGGTCGCACAGTTAATGTAATTTTTTATTTTGTAAATTTTACCGCTAAATCTGTCCTGAAATACATCAGTCTTTTTCATGTACCTGCATAGATTACAACGAGGTTGACCACATTTAAAATTGCCAGTGTATCGTAGCCAAGTGGGTTTGCTATGGCAGTCCACCTGCTTGAAGAGACTCGGTGACACATAACTGGCAAGATCGCGACCCTTCTTAGCAACGCACCTAAAACCATGATTTAGAACCTTGCGCAATGATGTGTCTTGGTATAGCATCGGAACATATTTATGTAAAATGTCCACGATGCCATTGTAATCAGTGCTGAATGGGGTAGAAAAGGTAATGGGTTGTTTCCTATTTTGAGATAAGGGACATTGGTTATGTTGTTTATGACAGTCCATCAACTGTTCTCTGGTTTTACTCTCGACAATTTTTTTGGCGCGATTAACAACCCACCCTTTATAACCCCTAGTTTTCAGTCTTTGTTCTATGTCAGCAGCCTGTTTGTTATAATCACTCTCTAGGGTACACATACGTTTGGCTCTAATGAATTCTCCTACCGGTAAGTTTTTAACCGTATGAGGAGAATGGCAACTATCAGCATGTAGTAATGTGTTGCCGGATATGGGCTTTCTGTAAAGATTGGTGATGACCCTACCAGACCCAGCATCCCCTGTAAGTGTACAATCAAGGAAGGGAGCGGAAGTACCATGATCCTGCATAGTGAACTTTAAATTCATGGCATTGTCATTACAAAAGTCATAAAATGATGTGATACTGAGATTGGGTGAACCTCCTGGGGGTGCACCCCAGACAAAGATGAGGTCATCAATATAACGTCCATACCACTTAGGGAAAAGATGGTATGGATTGTTTGGGGAAAAGAGGAACTCCCTCTCCCACACAGACATATAGAGATTGGCCAATGAGGGGGAGAATTTCGCCCCCATTGGACAACCGCATGTCTGGAGGAAGAAGGAGTTCTCAAATTTGAAAAAATTATTCTTTAAAAGAAATTGTACTGCCATGAGAATGAAGTTCACCATGTCCTGTGGGAAAGGAGAGTCTTGTAAAACAATGCTTAAAGCTTGCAATGCTTTTTCATGTGGGATACAAGAATATAATGATATCACATCTAGTGTGACCCATCTGTCACCATGAGCCCATTTGAAATCCTTCAAAGCATATAGTAGGTGTTTAGTGTCTCTAACATAACCAAGAGAGGAGACAACTAACGGCTGCAGCTGTTGATCTACCCATTCTGATAAAGGTTCAATTAAGGAACCAATCCCAGCCACTATGGGTCTAAAAGGAGGTGGAAATAAATTCTTGTGAGTTTTGGGCAAGGCGTGAAAAATCGGACATACTGGGGTAGATACAAACATGTGTTTGTATTGTTTCTCAGTGATTATACCCAGAGCCATGCCCTCATCTAACAAGATCTTTAAGTCCACCCTCACTTTTTCAGTAGGGTCTCTTTTTAAAATTCTGTATGTATCACCATCACTTAGCATATTCATGACCTCTCTACGATAGAGGGCAGCATCCAACACTACTACAGATCCCCCTTTGTCAGAATTACGAACAATAATATGAGGATTTGATTTTAGGTCCTCCAAAGCCAATCTACCAGAAGGAGGAAGATTATCACGTGTGTTGTTTTGGTTGTTTAAGAGATCCCTTATCTCACCTTCCACAATTGTTTGAAAAGAATCCATTATTGGAGCCCTGGATTTGATGGGGTAATAATATGGATTAGGTACAGTTGTGGCTTTATCATAGGAGGTACAGTTTGATGTGGAGATGTCACCTTCTTTCTGCAAGGCATTTAAGGCGGACAAAGTGCATACGTCACCTCCTTTTAGACCCATAGTGGCTGGGATTGGTTCCTTAATTGAACCTTTATCAGAATGGGTAGATCAACAGCTGCAGCCGTTAGTTGTCTCCTCTCTTGGTTATGTTAGAGACACTAAACACCTACTATATGCTTTGAAGGATTTCAAATGGGCTCATGGTGACAGATGGGTCACACTAGATGTGATATCATTATATTCTTGTATCCCACATGAAAAAGCATTGCAAGCTTTAAGCATTGTTTTACAAGACTCTCCTTTCCCACAGGACATGGTGAACTTCATTCTCATGGCAGTACAATTTCTTTTAAAGAATAATTTTTTCAAATTTGAGAACTCCTTCTTCCTCCAGACATGCGGTTGTCCAATGGGGGCGAAATTCTCCCCCTCATTGGCCAATCTCTATATGTCTGTGTGGGAGAGGGAGTTCCTCTTTTCCCCAAACAATCCATACCATCTTTTCCCTAAGTGGTATGGACGTTATATTGATGACCTCATCTTTGTCTGGGGTGCACCCCCAGGAGGTTCACCCAATCTCAGTATCACATCATTTTATGACTTTTGTAATGACAATGCCATGAATTTAAAGTTCACTATGCAGGATCATGGTACTTCCGCTCCCTTCCTTGATTGTACACTTACAGGGGATGCTGGGTCTGGTAGGGTCATCACCAATCTTTACAGAAAGCCCATATCCGGCAACACATTACTACATGCTGATAGTTGCTATTCTCCTCATACGGTTAAAAACTTACCGGTAGGAGAATTCATTAGAGCCAAACGTATGTGTACCCTAGAGAGTGATTATAACAAACAGGCTGCTGACATAGAACAAAGACTGAAGACTAGGGGTTATAAAGGGTGGGTTGTTAATCGCGCCAAAAAAATTGTCGAGAGTAAAACCAGAGAACAGTTGATGGACTGTCATAAACAACATAACCAATGTCCCTTATCTCAAAATAGGAAACAACCCATTACCTTTTCTACCCCATTCAGCACTGATTACAATGGCATCGTGGACATTTTACATAAATATGTTCCGATGCTATACCAAGACACATCATTGCGCAAGGTTCTAAATCATGGTTTTAGGTGCGTTGCTAAGAAGGGTCGCGATCTTGCCAGTTATGTGTCACCGAGTCTCTTCAAGCAGGTGGACTGCCATAGCAAACCCACTTGGCTACGATACACTGGCAATTTTAAATGTGGTCAACCTCGTTGTAATCTATGCAGGTACATGAAAAAGACTGATGTATTTCAGGACAGATTTAGCGGTAAAATTTACAAAATAAAAAATTACATTAACTGTGCGACCACTTTTGTGGTTTACATGGCTTCCTGCATGTCCTGCAACTTAGATTATATTGGTTGTACCAGTCGGCCTCTAAGAAAACGTATCTCAGAACACATATCAGCAGCCAACCCTTCATCCTCAGGGAATAGACGCTCTATGTCAGGCTTATCTAAGCATTTTTCTGAATATCACGGTGGCGACACCAGCAAGTTGTCTGTTAAAGGATTGGAGGTGGTGAGGAGCTCAGTACGAGGAGGGGATCGAATCCGAGATATGTTAAATCGCGAAAGTTTCTGGATATTATGCTTGAACAGCAGATTTCCAGGGGGAATGAATTATAGGAGCGATTTGATGTATTTTTATTAATACAAGTGTTGTTTTTGTTGAATTTAACTAGTCCTGTTCATATACATCTTTATATCAGGACAGGCTCCTAATATTTTCTTCCTAATCCAGGCTGTATCCAGTACATCTAATAATTGTGTATAACATCTTGTGTTTAGTGTATCCCCCCTTTTCCTCTGTATTTTTTGCCACTACTTATTCAATCCATTGCCCTTTCTTACATTATACATATGTATATGTTCTTGTATTTTTGCTGCTATCCTTTATGTTGTAATATAAAGTAGTTCCTTTGTATTTTAAAGAACTCCTTTCTTATATTCCATAATGAGACCATTCAAGTCATTGTTTTTCACTTAACCTATTCAGGTGACACTCGTTTGTAATTTCACAGGTGTAATGTTTTTTGTATATATATTGTATGTTGTTCTATTGCCTCTTTGTCATTGATAAAGATTTTTATCGAAACGCGTCTGACGGGGCATGCTCAGCCACCAAGATGCTTTTATTTTAATGTTGTGAATTACATAATAAAGTAATTTGACTCAGCCTGAGTGACATGTTGGTAGGTCCTGGAAGTACTGTACTACTGACAGACAGGTTCTGCCAATGTCTGGGAGGAAGACATCGCTGGGGCTCACCGTGGGATCGCGAGGAAGGTAAGTAATTGGATGTTAGTGATGCAGAAAGTGCACCAGAAAGTATTTTCTGGATGCCTTTCTGAACCACTAAGGCCACGTGCACATGTTCAGTATTTGGTGAGTTTTTTTACCTCAGGATTTGTAGCCAAAACCAGGAGTGGGTGATAAATACAGAAGTGGTGATGTGTTCCTATCAGACTTTTCCTCTGATTTCTCCACTCCTGGTTTTGTCTACAAATCCTGAGGTAAAAAACTCATCAAATACTCAGTGTGTGCACGTGGCCTGGAGCAGTCAAAAATGCAGCGACTGAACAGCAAATTGAGAATCCCATTCACTTTGCTGGCATGTGTTTTGACTGATACAATTTTGGTGCAGTTTAAAAAAAAAAACAATGAAGCACCAAAATTGGAACAAAAACGTCCAGTGTGAACTTACCCTAATTCCCCTACTACTGCACATAAACGTATCAGACAAAAAATGTAAACAGTTATGTTATGCTGAAAATAAATGTATGTACTAAACAATGCCCTAAATTGTATCTTAAAGGGACCCTGTCAGGTGTTTTATGCCCCCCCAGCTATCACTGTATGAACATGTAGATTTATAATACTATTCTAATCATCCCTGTCTGAGCTCAGGGTGAAATGGTAAAGGTGAAAAAAATCATTTATACACTTACATTTCAGTCTACACCGTGGAGGAGGGAGACTGTCTGGCAGGATAATAGTTAATCCACTACTAACCTGCATGGCTAAAGGACCTGTGTGATGTAACAATCCTGTGACCATAGTGGGTGGAGCTAAGCCAGCAAACTTATTATGTTCTATGGGGACTTAGCTCTGCATATTGTAGTCACATGGTTATGACATCACATCAGGTCTCCCAACATGTTCTAAAATAAGGCTGAAATGTTAACTATTAACCTGCCAAACAGTCCCCGTCCTCCAAGCTGGAGACTGACTGCCTCATTACATAAGGAAGTGTAAGTGTATAAAAGCTTTTTTTCACCTTTTACATTGCACTATGAGCTCAGACAGGGATGATTAGAATAGTATTATAAAGCTACAGCTACATACAGTGATAGCTGGGGGGGCATAAACTAGCTGACAGGTTCCCTTTAAGTTATGTGAGAGATAACTGGGAAGAAACCTGAGCTAAGGAAAACATAGTCCAGGGGGGTGGTCATATATGCAATAAACCACGACGGTGAGGATTAGAGTTTACCAAAATATATATGCTTAAGGTCCACAAACTTAAATGGTTAAAAGTTTAAATTGCTTACATCCAGGGAGAGTGAAAGCTTCTGCTCCCCTACAACCTCTAGATGTATGTGATATATCTGAAGGCGGGGGAGGCGGCCACTGATTGACTGCAGAGATCACGTGATATAATACTATTAGGCGTTTTACACCCGCACAAAAAAGCGCCGTAAAAAAATGTGGTGTATTGACAAACCATGTTTTTTTACGGGCTCACTTCCCCCCAAACACGCA
>JARQOC010001788.1:0-34932 GCA_033576535.1 Allobates femoralis | reverse complement strand
AATCCATCCCCTCGTAGTATTTACCTAACAGTCCCGTCAGTCCCTTTGATAGTGAGCGTCCACTTCCCGCCCTGTTTATAGTTATCGGTTTTATTTTGTTGGGTGTTTTAATAAAGCTTTTGGAATTCTTAATGTTGTGGTTTCAATCATTGCGCGGCGAGGGGAACCGAATATTGGCTCTCAGCAGTCTAATCATTCTGCAGGCATTGCAATCGGATTTCTATTATCCTGAATATGCACGACCTCCAATCTTGTGTTTCTTGTAGTCACAAGTGCCTAAATTATTGTGCTTTACAGTGTTACACATGTATGTATTACATACTAATATCTGAATCTACCCAGGGTTTAGCACTACTATATATTATCATTTTTTTTTTTTTGTTCATTTTTCCTGCTCATTGTATCCAGTAAGCTAAATTTCAGCAACACCTGAATCTACCCTGGGCTCAGCACTACCATTTATTATTATTATTTTTTATTCTTTGTTTATTTTTCATTGTTCAATTTGCTGCTGTCTGTATCCAGGGAGTCATATCATGGCTAACTGAGGGACATTTATGGAGGTTCATGTCTTTGCTTTTGTTATTGCATAATTGCACATTTCACTGGCATAGGAGGTGTCATTATTGAGTTGGAGAGACAGAGACAGGGTACTATTCAGGGGCGGACCTACCGCGGTGCAGCTGATTCAGCTGCACCAGGGCCCTGACCGGCTAGGGGGCCCATCCACCTCCCTGCAGGGGGGGCCCGGAGACCGCGATAGTGTGTCAGAGGAGATGTGCTCCCGCGAGAAGCTCCGTTTCCCGCGGCTGATCCCGCACCCCCTCTCCTCTCTACTCCCTGGTCACACTGGAGACGCGGGTGGCAGCCCATACTCACCAGCACCCTCCCATCCCTACCGTCTCCTCACCTGGGACTGCAGCTTGGCTCACCACTCCCGCTCCTCACTGGCAACGACCCCCCCCCCCAACCCCCATCAGCTCCTCACCTGGGACAGAACTAGCTGCACCGGGGACTACACGGCTCCGGGGCCTACACGGCTACAGGTCCGCCACTGGTACTATTACCTAAACAACCGAACCCAAAAAATGTAAAAAAAGGTAAAAGGTGCTCAACGTCATTGGCAACGACAGTCAACTATATGTGTTTTATTTTGTTTGGGATTTTAGTACCCATTTACGTTACACAATGTTCATACTACTGTAGACATGTTTGTAAAGTAGTGACAACATACTCACAGCACAAGTGTTGTTCAGAAATAAAAAAGTTTATTTTCAACATTCCTGCATGCTCAATCACAAATGATGATGTTTTTAATATGTAGATGCACATATGTACGCCATATCATTGGTATAACAGGGCTAACACATTAATTACACAGCAGGCTCTGGGATTGAACCCTACTCTGATACAAAATATTGCAGAAACACATTTCGAACACGGATGCCGGACAGTGGTTGAGTATGAGTGCGCCTGGAGGTGGCAACATTAGGGTCACTAGTGGGCCCTTGTCTAGTCAGATCCGAGGGATCTAAGAAATCACGGGTTCTGGTGAGGTTTTGGAGGAGTACCACGGCCTTTATCACATGACAGACGTTCTCACGACTCAGCTGGATAGCTGTCATGAGGACCCGCCATTTGGCACAGAGTATGCCAAAGGCACACTCCACAACCCTCCTCGCACGTGTCAGCCTATAATTAAACACGCGCTGTTCATCTATCAGATTGCGCAGCCCAAAAGGACGCATTAAATATGGTCCTAATTTGAGAGGTTTGATCGCCCAGTAATACAAAAGTCATGGGTGGAAAGATGGATCCAGGTAATGGTCTGGGTCCAGGTAATGGTCTGGGTCCAGGGATATGGAGAGTATTGTTACGTAGCCACCGGCCAATGTTGGAAGCATTTAGGATTTGCGAGTCCCCCACACTCCCATATGACCCAATGTCCACCATTACAAATCGGTAGGTAGGATCCGCCACTGCCAATAACACAATTGAGAAGAATCTTTTGTAATTAAAATACTGCAACGCAGAGTGTGGGGGTTTCCTTATCCTGACATGCGTCCCGTCAATGGCTCCAAGACAGTTGGGGAACTGGCACTTTGAAGGCCACTTCACACACACAGATATCTGAGTCCAATATCTGAACCAATCTCTGGTTGCAGTGAAATCATGGATACATTACTCCATTTTGTGGCTGTGTACAACATGGAGCAATGTATCCATGATTTCACTGCAACCAGAGATCTGTTCAGATATTGGACTCAGATATCTGTGTGTGTGAAGTGGCCTTAAGTGAAATCCAAGAGCAATATCCATCCACAGATGTTCGGTGGGTTCGGGCATCAGGGTGGAATGCAGACGCTCACAAATGGCTATGCAGGTTGTCCGCACTATTGCCCCGATGGTCGACCTGCCCAGGAGGAATTCAAGGTGGAGGGCAGCAAATGACAAGCCTGTAGACAGGAACCTACAAGACACAGGATATGGCAACTTTAGATCGGAATCAGACTAGGTTAAGCCGCAGTCACAGTACTCAAGGCCTCAAGGTGCTTTTTTTGTTAAAATTTGGAACTTGCGGTGAAAAAAACCACAACTGCCGCGTTGGCCACCAAACACCGTTGCGGCAAACCCCATGCATTGTCATTGTGTCTTGCGGTAACGTGCGGCAGGTGCGGTTCCAGCAGTTGCGTCAGGTGTAGCCGCGATTAAAAATGTGTTTTTTTCACAACAGCTTCTGCAATTAAAAAGAAACCCCATTGTGAAAGGGACCTTAGTATGGTTGTGGTTAGAGTTTGTTAAATTGTTCACATATATAACTATGATCACATGTTTTGGATAACTACGGAACAATGGACATATAACATACCTCAGAGTCAACAGAAGACGTTCCTTAGCGGAAATGCTCTGCCGTAAGACGGTATCTTGGCGTGTGATCACAGGTCGCAGCTCCTCCAACAAAAAAATCAAAGGTTGCCAGGGACATCCTACATTACGCATAGAATTTGTCAGGATTCATACGAAATTGAGCATATAGATGTGCAAAATGCCCTTTTCTTGCCCGCTTCCAGTTGACAGGATGGACCCAAAAGTGACGGCGCACCCCAGATGACAACTGGATGCCTCTCACAAAATTGGCTATAAATTACCCAATGTAGCAGGATCCGCTCCGTAGGGTTCAGAGACAACCTGTACGACATGTTGTCCAGACAAATACTACGCCTAAAATAGTTAGTGTGCTTGAGCATGGGCAGCCACACCCATTTAAATAAACAAACATTGATTGACAAATGAGTGGCAGCAAATCAGTGAAGTCTTGACACCAGGAGAGGGTGCTAGCCTGTCGGATCGCATTAGGAATTAAAAAAATCGCAATCGCACCACACTCGTACTACTACACGCATCAAATTTGCATCAAATTCGCATCAATATTGCGCTTCAAAAACGCGCTGTTTTGGAGGGATGTGTGCCTTCAGCCTAAATAGAACATCATTACCAGCATTATCTATAGATAAAATCTCACCCATTCTATCCTCTGTAGTTGGGATCTGTAGTTCGCTGTCCGTGGACCTATGTTGGGCCCTGTGATTCACAGTCATGGACTCCCCGGGGTCCTTGCCTGGGAAATTGTCCTGTGAAGCCCAGGCCTTAGCTCCTGTGTTCCTGGGTGGCTTCTGTGGACGGGCCTGGAGTGATCCTCTGTTGGCATGTGCCCCATCCTAGCCCCGGTGACATCCCAGTGCCGCTGCTGCAGCGTGCGGATGCCCGCGGTCACCACAATCCGTAGTGAAAGGGGACACGCTACGCCGCCGTATCGTCATCCCTGACTTCTGATGAGATCTCGCCACCAGGACAACCTGTGATATTTAGGAATCCCGTGAAGCTCCGACCAGTGATGTATCAGTTCCTCCACGGCTGTCTTTCATCCATCTTTGCCTGCCAGAACCATGAGCTCGTCGAACCGCAGACACCTCCTGTGAGTATACCAGCCGGGACCACCACTGTCTAGGCACCTGTCTATGACCCGGCATCTCCCCTGTTTCCATCTCGGCCTCCTGCTCTCGAGGCATCTCTGGCAGATCGGGTATTGCAGAGTCTGTGGTAACGACAGGCGCAGGATGATTTCTTAGTGGCTAAACAGGAGATCCTCCATATTGCGTTTTTCTACGTCTCCTCAGAGACACTGACTGAAAATTCCTGTGGGCGGGGCATAACTACGCCACTCTCCCGCACTTTTCAGACCAATGAGATGCCAACTTATCAGACAAGCAGGACAGCCAATCACAGCGATCACTTGCTTCTGTTACCTCACCACAGGGACTCTTAACCCTCTATCATCCATCATGAGGATACCTCATGAATATTAAGGCACCTATAATGTAAACTCCCTTAAGTGTTTAACGGGGGAGGGCATGGTAACACAGGCCCCTATTGCCTTAAAAGAGGTTTATTTATTATAACTGATAAGCTCTTATATTTGCTGTTGCTATCCATTTTCTTCTAGGTGATTTTAATAATTGGTGGACTTCCAGCCAACCATATGTTCATATTCAGGTGTGTTTTTGATTGGCTGGGGGTTTTTTTGGCGGCAAGGTGAGGGCTGACCATCAAACAATGCCCTCACTTCTCACCCTAAATAAACCAAAAACACAAATATATGGTGTATGGCACTTGGGTGGCCCCTTCTTACTTGTTTTTAGTGAGAGGTGTTTGTTTTTTATCGTATCGCTAGTCAATTTGGTTGGCGGGTACGTTTCTTTTCAGTTTTTTGTTAAAAAAACCCCCATTATTTTCTCATGTTAATGTTATTTTTTTTTATGATATGTATTTCTGTTTATTTGTCGTGCTTTTCTTTCTTCCTGTCGTGAGGTTTATTAGAGAGGCAAAAATATCCCAATTTTTATTGGGATGGTTTTGGTCTTCGGTCGTAATAAAAGTTTTTTGAACTTTGTAAAGTATGGTGGTTATGGTACTTTTGGATAAATTGAAATAAAATGGTACTATTTAATTATTTATTCTGTTTTAATAAAGCCTCACGGCCAAAGGACTTTTATTCCACACCCGTCTGAATCAGTTTCTATTATTTTACTAATTTATTGGGGATTAAGTGGGCCTTGTGTTCCCCTGACAAACACGTTAGGAAGAAACAGATACCTCAATATGCTACCAGACAACTCAATTGGGGGCCAGAAGCCCATGCAGCCCCCACTCGAGGCAATTAGGGGGCTCAACATTCTATTTACACCTGCGCTATCTCCCATAAAAGCGCTGCGTACCTTTACATTTCACAGTCACTTTGCCTGCAGACCCACACGCTTTGCGCTTTTTTGCACGCGCTTTTCAAAAAAAGCACAAATGTCTGAATGCCTGCCGGGGTCCCGGGTAAAGCCCCGGTAAGACCTTTTCATTTCTAAACCCAATCAAAGCTAGAAAGAGATGGGAGGAGGAAATACCGGGAATCTCAGACGACAGATGGGAGTCAATTCTGGATTATGTGCCTCGGTTGTCTTTGAGAGAACCAGGGAGACTGTGGATTACATACAAGTGCGACAGAGCATGTAGAACTCCCAAGTTGTTGCACAGCGCTGGATTGCGGGCAGACTGAGTGCCCAAGGTGTGGTTCGGAGGATGCGGGTTTATTACATATGCTTTGGACTTGCCCTAGACTGTTTGCCTTTTGGACCACAGTATTGAATAAAATAGAGGGATCATATAACTGTGAGATCACTAGAGAACCATTAATATGTATTCTGGGATATGTGGAAGAAACACTGACCAGTAATGTGTGGAAAACGGCAATTACTAGACTATTGCACGCGGCCCGTAGATTAATTGCAAAACATTGGATAGATGTAGAGACCCCGTCAAGGAATGAATTCTTATCCCAGGTGATGCATACTGTAAATCTGGAAAATAAGAATATATCGTAGACGGAAGCAGGAGATAAGTCTTTGAGAGTCTATGGTCGCTCTGGTTGAATGTGTGTTAAATTTAGAGTGTTGGGGGATGGGGGGTTGTTTGAGGAGGGGGTGAACTAATTGTAAAACTGACTAAGTTATTATTTTTTTTCTTTTTGTACCTTGTAATTTGCTAAATAAAAATTTATTAGGTTTAAAAAAAAAAAAAGCCCTGGTAGGCCCTGCCCCTTGGACTCTCACTTGCATCAGTCACATGCAGGATGGGAAAGGCCCCTCAGCTCCGATGTGAATTTGAGGTGTTAGCGCTGCAGGGGCAGGGGCAAGGGATGGAGGATGTATATATACTATGATAAAAATAGGAGCATCAAGTAATGCAGATTTCACAGTCCTCAATGTGTATCAATATACATACAAATGTCGTAGCACTCTCCCTTGGAGAAGTTCAAATATGTTTATTCAAGCTTTCTAAAGTTACAAATAAAAACGTTCCTGGCACCCACGCCATTATTCCAGGACTTGTCAGTAATAAGGGCGTGGTTGTGCCAGAAACGTTGCCATTTGTACCTTATGCAAGCTGGAATAAACATCTTTGAACGTCTCAAAGGGAGTGCTACGACATTTATATGTATAAAATATATATATATCCACACAGACAAATATGAATAATCTCGAGTTATATTTGTCGAATAGTTGAAGAACTTTTGTGGCTATACCACAATCTTAGGCCCCTTTCACATCAGCGGTTTTTTTAAATCGCGCCAGATGCGGTGAAAAAACCGCATCTGACGCGATTACCGCATACCGGCTGCACTTGCGGCACGGTTGGGGCAAGCCACATACAATGTATAGGAGGGCTTGCGGCAAGTGCGGTTTTGGCACTTGCGGCAGGTGCGGATGCGAAAAAAAAAAAAGATCAGCCGTGGTATTTCCGCAAGCGCACTTGCCGCAAGTGCCAAAACCGCACTTGCCGCACGCCCACCTATACATTGTATGGGGCTTGCCGGTAACGCGCCGCAAGTGTACCGCAAGTGCAGCCGGAATGCGGTAATCGCGGCAGATGATGTTTTTTCACCGCATCTGCCGCAATTTAAAAAAAAAAAGCTAGTGTGAAAGCACCCTTACGCGGCACCTTTGTGTTTTAGCAACACAACTGAAGAATGTGAAAGATAACGACATTGGCCATACAGTAGGGATATCAGCGGCGCTATACGATGAACCGCTTCTACTGTAGTTACTTCATCTCAAACTGCACGTACTTCTTGAAATTAGAAAAAAGATTATTATCAGCGACAGACTTTCAGGTTGCGTCAGCTCGAAGTGTAATCACTGCAAATACCAGATTGTAAAAACTAAGTTATGGGTTTTCTAATATGGCGTCTCAAATGCTATTGACCTTAAAAGCGCAACAACAATTTTAGACTACGTCTATCGCGAAAAACACAGCAGCGACGTGGCACGAAGCCTGGCAGATCATTTTGATGCCACAATGCTCAGCCAATTCACGGCGCTGTTACATGGATACACACCAAACGAACAAAAAGAGTAACAGAACCTGTCAAGTCGCTAAGTTGCAGTGCCAACATTGGATACTCTCCACGCACCCAAACACACCACAAAGACACACACAACACAGACACACACACCACAGAGACACACACACCACACAGGGATACACACACATACACACCCTTTCGGGAGACATGCACTCAACACACATGGACACACACACCAGGGAGAAACACACCACACATACACATATGTGCACAAGTCGCTTCATACGTGTGCAGTCTTAAATTACCCAAAATAAACAAATGATTCCAAACAAAAAAAGAGCAACAATTGTGACATAGAGCGGATTAAATCAGATCTCAGTCACATGACCAGTCTATTATGTGTATGTGGGAGGTAACACATACTGCCCGTCCAGGGGGAGGGTTTAATGTTGCCTGTATATTTATCAGGCTGCCTATAGCAACTAATCACAGATCAGCTTCTATTTTACATGCATGTTATTAATATGACATATTAATCTAGTTTATTAAAAAACAATATAAATGTATATATGTATACATAAAAACATCTAACTATACACACATACACATATTGTTATATCTACACATTTTAATTTATTGGTTTTTATTTTACATATTTTATTGTTAATTACAAATCACTTCATAAATCTTGGAAAAAAAGGATTTGAACATTTCTTTATTTGAATTGCTATCATTTTTATTAATACCAAGTTTAAGCATACAAGCATCCATTAAGAACATGGAAGATCCGAATTATTAAAGTCAACAAGACGTAAGTTTCTCTAAACTACCAGGATCTTTGTAGACTTGCACTTATTTTAATTTCTTGGTGGTAATCCATATGTTCTCTTAAGTAACAATTGATCACAACGTGTCATTCACAGGCACAATTACAGGAACCGCTTCCACTCATCTTAACATTTACGAGTGTGAGTGATTCGGAATTTATAATGGAATCAGATTATTCCGTTATACCATTGTATGAGGAATACGCAAATGAAGATGTTGATTTAAATATTCAGGTAATGCATAATAATTTTTTCTACAATAAAATCAATTTTATTTTATTTATTTTTAAACGTTAATTTATCATTTTAAACAGTCACTAACTGAACAAGGTCCTTCACTTGCTGAACATCTTGAATCCAGCGAACAGGTTTCTGAATTCCAACAGACAGAATCTAGCGATCCAACATGTGTTGCAGAGGATGATGAATCAAGCAATTCAGAGTCAATAACTGCAGAAGACATCCAGTTTGATGAGGTATTCTGTAATTATCCTTATAACATTAATGGCCAATTTTCAAGTAGCAACATCGGTGCGATGTTGGATACAACGAAACAGGAGCGCATTTTTTTTGGGCAGAATTACAAGATCGCATAGGCGGTGCTAAACTGCGTAATATCGGTAGCCAACGCAACAGCGATGTGTACGCCACCTTGTACGGGCGACACAGGAACGACCCTTTTACATGGGAGAGAATAGGGCAAGTTGTTCTCCAAATCATTGTTTGTCTTTCACAAAGCACGATCCTGCCATGTAGTTCATCCAATATCGGTAGAAGGCTCATTCAGGGCCACTTTACACACACCAACTTATTAGTGATGAGCGAGCACTAAAATGCTCGGGTGCTCGGTGCTCTGGCCGAGCATCGCAAGATACTCATGTACTCGGCCAGAGCACCGAGCCCAATGTAAGTCAATGAGTGACAGGCTCCGCCCACAGACTTCCGGTTATAAAACGAGTAATTCCGGAAAAGGGCGGGAGGGTGGGCTTTTTCAAATCACCGCAGCATATAACACCTTGCTGTGGTCCCTAGAGGGATCCTAACAATGAATCTGCTCCCTGTATGGTGCCAGCTCACTGTGTGCACTGAAGGGAGCAGTGTGTGTGTCTCAGATCGCTATTTATTACCGAGCGGTCCGAGCATCTCGGCAGTACTCGGTGCTCGCCGAGTACAGTGATACTCGTGCGAGTACCGAGTAGCGCCGAGCATACTCGCTCATCACTACAACTTATCTGTCCAACCTCAGAACAACTTAATGGTTGCAGTGAAATCATGGAGACATTGTTCTATCTTCCTGCTGTGTACCAATGTAACAATGTGTCCATGATTTAACTGCAACCAGTAAGTTGTTCAGAATAGGACAGATAAGTTGGTGTGTGTAAAGTGGCCCTTATTCCCGATATCGTTTTGGCATCGTTCTTGCATCGAATTGGACATTTACAACATACAATGCACGAACGATATTTGTGAGAAATCACAAAAGACGTGACTTTCAATTGGATTTGGACACCAATATCGGTACGTGCTAAGTGGCCATAATGTGCAGCTCACCACGTAGTAAGTCCGTGGTGCACGGTCCTGCATACTCACTATGCTGCTTATCAAGATATAAATAATTTGTCCAACTTCCATATTTTATTTTATTTATTGTGGATTAAATTGTAAGATATAAATGCATCAATGTAAAAAAAAAAGAGCATACACTCAGGTACGCCAACGATAATTATGGCATGGAGATTTGAGGCTGGACAAGACTTTTGGACACCCTTTTTTTTTTTTTTTTTAATTTATAAGTAAGGTTTGAAAAATAAACTTCTATCAAAAATCATTCAACTGCATCAAAGCTACATGCCATAATTGACGATTGTGTACATGACTTTATTAACTGTTTATTAGCCGGATTAATTGTATATTTTAGTCAAATCTACTCTATAATTGCCGTAGGCAAAATCGTGTCGGACCCCGAAATCGCCGTGGCTTTGTCACTATGTGACGTCACCACGAGCGAAGCATTGGCCGCGTAGCGACCAATGCGAGTCGTTAGCCTGCGCGAGCAATGGCCGCGAGGCCATTGCGAGTCGCTGGCTGAGCGCGAGCAATGGCCGCGAAGCGGCCATTGCGAGTCGCTGCCCGAAAATAGAACCAGAGGCTCGGCCACAAAGTTAGCGATTTACGGCTCATGTAGCGCGAGTCGCTGCCTGAGTGGTAAATCGCTAACTTTGTGGCCGAGCCTCTGGTTCGATTTTCGGCCACAAAGTTAGCGATTTACCACTCACCCCCCCAATAAGTATTCAACACCCCCCAAAAAGTATTGAACACCCCCAAAAAGTATTGGAACCCCCCAAAAAAGTATTGGACCCCCCAAAAAAGTATTGGACCCCCCCAAAAAAGTATTGGACTCCCCAAAAAGTATTGGACTCCCCCCAAAAAGTATTGGACCCCCCCAAAAAGTATTGGACCCCCCCCCCAAAAAAAGTATTGGACCCCCCCCAAAAAGTCCTCACACCCCCCCAAAAAATACTTACACCCCCCCAAAAAGTACTCAGACCAGCTATAACTATTATAAGCAAATTTATGCACGTTCTAGAATCCCGATGCATTTGCATCGGGCTCACAGCTAGTAGAATAATAATCAAACTAATTTTTTTTTTTTAATGAAAAAAATAGGCTACATTCATACTACATAGTTCATATTAAGTATTCTTTTAGGCGGCCATTTCAGAGTAAATATGTCACCCAAGGTTTTTTGAGTTGTTTTAAAAGATTGAAAGGTATACTATCACCAACTACAAGCCACCAAACCTATCAATACATGTCACGGCAACTTCTTATTCTTATTAAACCCATCCTTCTCTGTGCTAAATCCTTTATTGCAATGTTTAACAAAAAAAAAATAAAAAAATCATTAGGATATAAATAAAGTAAAGGTCACATATACTAATGCCTTCGGAGTGTCTTGTTTGGCAGGTTACATGATCCACACTCTGTATGTGCAGCTTATGCTGTGATGTTAAACTCAAGCCAGGCAAATTATTTTCTTGATGTGAGTCACAGATAGAGGTGGAGGTGAAAGCCTGCATAAGCAAAGCAGCACAGAGAGAGACAAAGAGAGCAGGTGGATTCTGGGGCCTGCAAAACAACACTCCTCAAGGGAGAAAGAAGATAACCCCTGATCATTTTAATTGTTAATTTGTCAGTGTAAATTGGTTTTTATGAAGTTTCACAGGATGCTTTTAGGAGAAGACAATGGCGTGAGAAAACATACGCTGATAGAATACTAATAGGATATTGTTATTTTCATTTTTTTTTTGAACCATCATTTTTTTTTATTGTTTAATATTTGTACATGTGCATTAACATACATGGTAATAGGAAACATTAAATATCAAAAGTTAACATTGAGATCATAACATATTGTGTCATAGCCATGTGCATCAGTTACAGCTTAACATCAACATTTTAGAAAATAACAGTACCCCTTAAACCCACCCTCCTCCCTTCCTAGAGAGCACCTCTACAGTGTTAGACTTATTAGTTATTACTACAGATTTCTAGATGTAATGTCATTTCTAGATTGTACACTTAAGTCTACCCAGTGTATCTCCTAAGTCTTCAGCGGCATACCATGTCGAAGATCTATGAGACATCATAAGAGTCCTAATTTCAGCATCAGTGAATTCTTGTTCAATAATTCGTCTCCATTTATGGAAGAATTTTTGTGTTAACTTGTTGGGATTACGCGTTGCGTCTAAGGATTCAATTGCAAGAATATTTCGCAACGTAGTCTTGACCTTTGACAAATCAGGGGGTTTATCGTTAAGCCAAAACTGCAACAAGAGTCTCTTTGCAGTTATAGCAATATAATGAAACAATACAGGCGGTTGTTCCCTTCTCATCGAGTCTCCCCGGTAGTGGAAAAGCCACAGCATCGGGTTCAATTTTTCTAGTCCCTCCAACATTCCTCTCGCCCACTTTTCCACCGAATTCCAAAAGATTCGAGAAGCAGGACAGGACCAAAGACCATGCTCTAGATCTGTCATGTGTGATTTACATTTAGGGCAGTTTACCCATCTCTCCTGAGTACTTGGTGCTGAGGGTATATTAAACACCTGTATTGTCCCATGAATGATCCTAAATTGGGAGTCTCTCCACAGTTCGTTGCGTATAAATCGTCTGTAGGTCCCCAACCCTCTATTATTTTCTGTGCGAGGTCAGGGTCCTCTATATGTTTTTTCCATTTCGTAAAGAGAGTCACCTTCTTTGCTGGTCGCAAAACTGTTTGTAATTTAGCGTAAAGAGAGGTAATGGATATATCTCCCTCGTTCATAGCCAGCAAGTTAGTCCATAAGTTGTCATTGACCTCTCCCGAAACATCTCTCAATCGAGAGAGTAGATAGTGGTGTATCTGGCGATACTGCATGGCTTGAGGAAGATTATAGGTATGCAGGACCTCATTTTCAGTCATCCACCTTCTCTCCCTTGTGTCTATAAGGTCACTCAAAGTTGTAATGCCTCTCTCTCTCCATGCCATGAAGAGTAGATTTTCACGGTCTAACGGGAAGGCCGGGCATTTCCACGGGTTGAGTGATTTAGAAATTTTCCAGGATAAGTTTAATTTTTTTCCTCACCACCTTCCAAGTTACTATCGTATCTCTATATGTTAACATGTTCTTAAGAGTCTTAGGCAGGTGAGGCATTGGAGAGTGCAGCAAAGCCGATAGGTCCCAAGGTCTAGCAAACTCTCCTTCTAGGACTATGTCTGAGTATCTGTTAGTGCCCCTGATCCAGTCAAGTACATTACGTAAGATACATGCCAAGTTGTAGCCACGGACATCTCTGAGTTGAAGGCCTCCCTCTTGTTTCGACTGCATCAAGACACCAAAAGCCAGTCTAGGTTTTTTTCCCCTCCATAGGAATCTCGAGAAGGCTTTGTTCAATTTAGTTAAATCAGTATGTTTTAACAGCATGGGGATATTTTGGAGGGGGTATAATAGCCTGGCAAAACTGATCATCTTAAGTAGATGGCATCTTCCCAACAGAGAAAGTGGCAAATTAGCCCAGCCTGTCAGTTCCCTCTCAATTTTTGATAGAATTGGGACAAAATTGAGTTTATAAGTCTGATTAGGATATCTAGCTAGATGGATACCTAGGTATTTGATACTATCTTTAGTGACTGGGAGACCGCAAAATAGCGTATTTTGTGAGAGTTTACTTTTAGGGTTAATGAGCATTATCTCACATTTCTCTCTATTTAGGCAAAAGCCTGATTGTTTGCCTAAGGTTTCAATGTTTTCAAGTATGCGAGGGAGGTCTCTTTCTGGGTTTTGTACATATAGAACAATATCATCTGCGAAAAGCGATAATTTAACTTCTTTGGTTCCCACTCTAAAGCCTTCATATGTGGAGCTCTGTTCCAGATATAGAGCCAGAGGCTCTATGGCCAAATTGAAGAGCAGGGGTGACAATGGGCATCCCTGTCTCGTACCCTTCTGTAAAAAAAAAGAATCCGACAAGTAGCCAGGTGTACTGATACATGCCTTTGGATTGTTGTAAAGAGATTGGAGGTATTGCCTGAATGGCCCTATTATCCCAACGGCATCTAAGACCATTCCCAGCCATGACCACCGTACATTATCAAACACTTTTTCTGCATCTAGGGTGATCACGGCTGGGTCCCCTGTCTCCGTTCCCACTTTTCTTCCCATAATATTAATCAGAAGCATTGTTCTTCTAATATTGGTAGCAGTTGATCTCCCTTTAATAAACCCCGCCTGGTGGGGAGGTATTAGTTTAGGCATAATTGTCGCTAGTCTGTCTGCCATTATTTTGGAAAGAAGTTTTAGGTCCTGATTTATCAGGGAAATTGTTCTAAAGCTTGCGGGATCTGTTGGTACCTTTCCTGGTTTAGGAATAAGTTTTATGTGGGCCAAGTTCATTCTATCTGGGATAGGAGTTCCCTGGAGAACTTGATTAAATAAGTCTCTCAAGACAGGGGAAACCTGTTCCCTAAGCGCTTTAAAGAATGCACCATTATAGCCATCAGGGCCAGGTGCTTTGCCCGGATTTATATTCCTGATAGCAGCCTCTATCTCTTCTAATGTTATAGGACTATTCAAAAATTGTTTGTCCTCTTCTGTCACACTCGGCAAACGTATCAAGTGTAACAAGTCAGGTTGTGCGGGTATGTCAGAATCGGTATCTGAGTATAGAGATGCATAGAATTTTCCTAATGCCTGGCTGATATCTTTAGGGTTGGTCCAAGTGTTACCTCGCTTATCAATTATAGTTTGGATGGGGGATGAAGGTTGTTTTCCGCGTGACAT
The DNA here is from genome assembly GCA_033576535.1 of Allobates femoralis. Classification (NCBI taxonomy): domain Eukaryota; kingdom Metazoa; phylum Chordata; class Amphibia; order Anura; family Aromobatidae; genus Allobates; species Allobates femoralis. The sequence goes on along the minus strand of JARQOC010001788.1, from coordinate 20,371 downwards.
TCGTGCTAGCAATCGGCCGGCTTTGTCACCAAATTTATGGAGACTAAGTTCTATTCTATTTTTATATATGTCTTCCCTCCGTCTTGCCCACATATCAAATTTTTCTTTAGCCTGTTGCCAGGTTTCCCTATCGGGGTCAGCCATCGTGCCTTTATAACGGGAATAAGCGTTCCTCACCTCCAAGCTGGCTGCTACAAATTGTTCTTTTATTTTTTTCTTTATCCCCATGCTGTAAGCCATTACATGTCCTCTCAACACCGATTTTGCTGCTTCCCAAAACAAGCACGGGTCGGAGCGATGGATTTCATTATCTCTTGAATATGTTGACCACCATTCTACCAGGAGGGAAACAAATTTTTCATCCCTGGTGAACGTGTCTGGAAACCTCCACAGATAGTCCGTGCCTTTTTCATAGGTGTCTTTGGATTCCAACACCAATGGGCTATGGTCAGATATCACCATGTCCTCAATTTTGATTTCAGTTAACCTCTGTAGTACATTAGGAGATGTGAAAAACATGTCTATTCTAGACCAAGACCCATGGGGGTGGGAAAAGTGAGTAAACTCTCTATCAAGAGGGTGCATCGTTCTCCATGCGTCAGTCATATTTACTGCTGTAAAAATAGAGTCAAGGAAGCTTTCAGTACGTGATACTATTGGTGTCTGCCTTCTCCCACCCAGGGGTGTTGATTGTCTCCTATCCTCCTCTGCGTATAGCACCATATTAAAATCGCCTCCTACTATCCTGTTATGTCCATTGTCAGTCAAGAGTCTAGCTTGTAGGCCCTGGTAGAAAGCTTTCTGATTCGTGTTTGGTGCATAGATATTATATATAGAGAAGACGTCCTTCTGGATCTGGATGGTCATTTGGATTATCCTTCTCCCGTCATCTACTTGTGTGGACAGGACCTTATGCGGTAAAGATCTATGGATCAAGATTAAAACTCCTGCTTTCCTCTCCACCGCACCCGATCCATAGACCTCTCCCACCCAGAGCTTCCTAAGGCGAAAGAAATCTTAAGACGTCAGGTTGGTCTCCTGGAGCAAGGCAACAATCTGTACGGAGTCTTTTAAGATGACGTAAAATCATCATGCGCTTTGCCGGGGAGCGCATACCCTTTACGTTCCAGGAGACCCACCTAACCATCACAACCACTCCCTATCGATATTCTTGTCGAGTAATGTTCCATAATCCATATGTGTACCCTTCCCCATGCCCCAAGCCAAGGAAAGATGATTGAGTTCCAACGAACACATTGATGTGTTATTGCACTGTTAAGTATGTTTCTAGGTACCCTCCCCCTCCCTAATGTCCCCCCCATGAAACTGATCTCACCTCTTCTACCTTTCTGTCCTAATAGCTGACTTCTCTTCTTCCCTCCAATACAGCCCATATATCAACATCCCATCCCGCAAAAGCAACCGGCTGATAAAAGAATACGAATATGCTATTAATTATGTACCCTTATCCTTCCCTTCTCTTCGTTCTCAATTACCACGTCCTCCCTATCTCAGATTTCCTCCCATCTTTACAAAACCAGAACTATAATCATATCAACAACAGCTTCTGGAAAATTGTCGTCTGCGATAAGATTGGTGATTATCAAAAAATTGGAGTATTGGGTTTTTATACCTGAGAACGTTAATGAGCTCTCAGACAGTAATTTGCAGTCACTCTATCATTAGTAGTATCCACAATGCCCTCCCCCCCTCCTCCACTTAACAGCAAATCTCTAGATATTATCAGAGTCAATAAAGTCTATCCAAGGGGTTGACCTGTATAAATCCAGCGACTGGACCGCAATCGTAAAGATGGCGACTTGGTTTCTCCTTCCTGTACCAGGTTCATGGTTCCTGTAGGGAGAGAGAGAGAGAGAAAAAAGAAGGAGGGGGGGGGGAAGGAGGAACAACACTGGGAGAGGAGGGGGCAAGAATGAGGACCGTTGGACCAGAGGGGCACCTGGAGCAATGCGGTGCGTAAGATGGGGACGTTGCAGTCTCAAAGCTCTGTAGTTTGCCTACTAGGTGTTAAAGTTCCCTCCTCTTCACCTCGTTACAGAAGTATCTAGTAAGTCCGCGCAGACAAACAGTTTCGCCGACGTTACTTCTTCTTTTGCCAGCGAGATCCTGTCTGACGTTGTTGCTTGGGAGTACCGCCTCTGGATGATGAATCCTCGTTCGTGGCATTAGAGCGCAGCCTGTATGATCTCACCGAATCTCGATCTTCTTCAGGTTCCACCTCTGGATTCGATAATGCTGTTTTTTTTATCTGCGGCAGCGTTTGGGGGTGTCACAGCTCTTGGTGAGCGAGTATTGTCCAAAATCGCCGTCATTGCTACCTCTGGGTCTGTGAAAGTCAGTGGTGTTCCTTCTCGAGACCTAAACCTCAGGGTAGCAGGGAAGTTCAGCTGGAAACGCACGTTCCTTTTATAGAGTATGGAGCACGCCTCACTAAAAGCTCTTCTGCGGCGGGAGACTTCTATTGAGTAGTCCGCAAAAACCAACACCTTTTGGCCATGTAGTGTCAGAGGAAGCTTCCTAGCCTTATAGGCCCTGAGTATTTCTTCTTTATCCCTGTGGTTAAGAAACTTTGCGATGGTATGTCTCGGTTTGTTGCTAGGATTCCCAGGGAGGGAAGGGCTCTTTGAAGTGCTCGTTGTAGTGGTCATGCTGTCTCTAGGCGGACCAATTCTGTGGGTGCGTTCCGTTTTACACCTGTGTTGCAGGCCCAGGGCTTTGGGGAGATCTACTTCAAAGATTTCTACAAGTTGGCCTGTTGGAATAGATTCAGGGAGACCCACTATCTTCAGATTGCTCCTTCTTGACCTATTCTCAATATCTTCCAGCTTTGCAAAGGCATAATCAGAGCGTTTTTGTAATGCTTCCACTTGGTCTTCTAGCTCTAGTATTCTATCTTCAGCAGATCCAATTCTGGTTTCTGTCTCTTTAAATCTCTGAACGTGAGCTTCTACTTTTCTCTTAAGCTCTGTGGTAGTGGCAGCTACCATATCAGCCACTGCTGCTTTAAACACCTCAGCCATATGTATGGCCAACTCTTTGGCCAGTATTTTATAGTCTATAAGCTGTGACTTCAGCCCCTCTCTTGTGTGTGCAGCCTGTGCTTCTCTTCTCAGCTCTGCCTCAAGCTGCTCATGTCTCCTGCTCTCCAGGGATCCCACCTGCCGTTTTTCCTCCTGGTCTGAGCTGCCCGTTTGGATCTCGCGGGCTGATTCTCCAGGCTGACCTCTGTTAGTGCTCATCATCTCCCCCGCTGTGGACCCCAATGAGGTGGTCTCTTCCCGTTCGGGGCTGCGGTCCCGCTCTTCCCTCCCGCCCGCTACTCGGGTGCCATCAGCCGCGGCCTCATGTTGAGGGAGAGCCCGGTTACTTTCCCCCTTCCGCGTTACATACCGGTCCATCATGTCTGCGGAAGGTGCCTTGCGTCTCAGCCACCAGTCTGCTGGAAGATGTGAGTCGGGAGCTCAGAGGGAGGTTGGATGGGGCCGGATTGCCGGGGCGGGTCCCGGAGCCCTTCTACATGCGGCTGGTCATGGCGGCGCCGGAACCGGAAGTTTATATTTTCATTTTTAAGAACAACAACAATATATTACCTCCAACATTTGGTGTATCACAATTCACAGTTATGATGTTTGTGTCTGATATTACACTTTAACGCTCATGCAATATGCTGGTGTCGTTCAGTGTGACTACGCAATAAAGATTTACTTTAACCTGTCGACTATTCCAAACTGTCACAATGTTTTCTCGATGACTTGTAAGAACGATAACTGCTGCCAACGTTGTATAGTCTTGAACCATTTCAAGGCGTGTGACACCGCAAAAAATGTGCACGTGCGCACACACCTGAGAATGTAAAGGCAGACTGTACATACAATTTTCGCGTATAACATCCAAAATTACTTTTAGAATCTATACATGCAATAATTTCAATTTGAGTTAGAAATAATGAATTTAAATAATATGTAATTTATTAAAAGTATTTTGTTTATTTCGTTGTCAGAGTGAGTCTTCACATCAAGAGTCAGAGAATTTGGCATTGTCTGAACCCCTTAATGATTGAAAATCAACGATACATGGAATTGTCCCAACCGTTTCAAGAAAGGAGGATCGGTACAGTACATTGGTGTAGATGTACCAACTGTGTACCAATGCCAACTAACACAGAATCAATTTGTTGCATGGAAATCGAAAATGCGGCCACTTTCATAGAAAATGAATGCATTACAAACCATTCATTTTTTCATTCATTTTTTGAAAACACAGATACAATTAATATTGTGATGGGCGCAATTAGAGGGACACAGCATGGCCCATCTCGGAGAGACAAAAACAGGTAATTAATAAAAATAATACTAAAAAAAATAAAGTATTTTGAAGTAAATTAATATTTACCACATTTTATTAACGTCACAAACTTGTAATATAATGCATATTTAGAGAATATTCAATGGATGTAATCCAATTTTTTAGATTCATACGTTGTGTCTGTGTTTGCAACCGAGAAGGTAAGTCACGTGTGACCACATGCATAAAACCTTACACTACAGATAAATTATAAACTGTGCTAATACATTGCACTGTTTAACATTTTTTAGAAGGTTAAGTGTTATATTGTCAATATGTAACGTAAATTTAAGTACTATGTCATTAATGTACTTTGAGAAGTTGCATTACCACAAAGGAAAGCCTTCGTAGGCCGCCTTTTTTTTTTTTTAAATGTAATATTTTGAAGTATATATTGGTTCACACAAGCCATCCAGGTGCGGACCGTGAACCCTGGGGCCCCTGGTGCAGGAGCGGGGGAGGTGTGCTACTGGCGGCCGTCGGCTGTGCCCCTGGGGGTGGGGTGCTACTGGCCGTCGGGGGATGCTACTGGCCGTCGGGGGACGCTGCTGGGGGCCGCCAGCGCGGTGCTCTCCTACCTGGTGAGCCGTGCCGGCTGTTTGCAGACGTCTAACGTGCCGAGAGGCAGAAGAGAGGATGGGCGGGATCAGGCAAGGGAAGCAGGAAGCTTTCTGCTTCCCTTGCCTGTGCGTTCTCTCCTCTGACGGCGGTTTGCGTGGTCGGCTGGGGGCCCCCCTCCAGGCTTGAAGGGGGCCCATAGACGGTCGGGGCCCTGTTGCAGCTGCACCAGCTGCTACACTGTGGTTCTGCCCCTGAATCCATCACACATACGCATCAATTTCATCGTCCTTTCAGTGAACAGTGTTCTTTAAATTTTTTTAAACGGTTCAAAAAAATGTGAAAAATTTTGTGCTAGATCTGTTCATGTGTAAGGTGTACACTTCTGAATACATTAATTTTGACTCTAGAATAATTGATATATATTAAAAACTATTAAGTTATAGTTAAATATATACGGCTTTGCACAGATAAATGATTGTGTGTATGTCATGTTAAAAATTTACATATCCGTCTTACAAATAAATGGTTTGGTTAATCCATCAACAGTGTACCCCCGCACATAGTATACTAGTAATCACAAAACAATAGATAAATGATTTTTTGATCATTATAAGTCGCAGCCGGATTGTAAAGTCCACCACCAAAAAAGTTCTAAAAAGTCGTCTTGGTCCACATAGATGCCGCACGGTATTATACGGCGCACCTTTATAACATAAAAAAAAAAATCTTTGACCCACACATCATCCTCCACTATCCTTCTGTTGCCCACCCATTTTCCTCCATTATCCCTCTATAGCCCCAACATGATCCACCGCTGTCCATCTGTAGCCCACATCTTCTTCCACTTCCTCAACTCTGCATCCCCACATCATCCTTCACACACACGCACAAACACACAGTCAGAGACACAGTAATTTTCCTATTTCAAAACCGTGCCAGCAGCCACACAGATCGAATGCCTGTAGACTACCAGGCAATCACGGACGAGGAGACCAGAGGCAATAACAGCACATGAACCGGAATCCAATCTGAAACCATGGACTCACGTCAGCTGTCCTCGCATTGGATCACGGTTCCTCCGCTGTGGTTATCGCTATGCTATCGGTCGGGGGATCAGCTCCACACAGCTGTGGAGCTGAGATTGGCTAATGGGCTCCTGGGCTGTGAGTGGCACAGAGGCTGTCATACTGACTACAGTGATGCGGAATACTGCGGCAGGCATCGGATAGCGTTTCACGGCGGGATGAGTCACAAATGCTTGCACCGCTCTGTTTCATCTGTGTAATGCTGGTCAGGTATACAATATTTTCTGGTGGGTGCCTTATATTTGCATGCACATGGCACACCCTAGCATTCATTATTTTCGGAGAAAGCACCTTATATAAGCCGCACCTCACTATACGGCCCACTCTTGTTTTTTAAGACAATCTGTTATTTTGAATTGCGATATTTATTGCGGAATATACTTTACTCTTTATCAAAATCATTACATAACATAACCAGTTAATCTATGCAATGTAAAAAAATAAAAATATATTTAGTGAACAAAAATTTTTAATGTAATAACAATTGTAAACATTAGGAATTTATAATTGCACGAAATTGTTTGTTGACAAAACTGTTTTACTTAAAAGAAACATACACATGAAAGTAGTAAAGTAATCAGTAATTGTTTATGTTTCAATCATTTGAAAATCGTGAAATTTTACTTTGCTTAACCAAACTTTTTTCCAACGGTTCAAGATTGACAATATTTTTTGGTAAAGTTGGAACTCTTGATTTCCACGATGTTGTCAGGGTACAATTTGCCATTTTCAAAACATCAACAGCTATGTCTTCCAAATATTAAAGATTTGTTTTAATATATACATCACGGACCTGCCAACGTTTATGGCCTTTGGGAACATACACTTTTGTTCTTAACGTGCCTAAAGGTTCGGTATTGGAACGTTGTACCGTAACAAAAGCTTGTTGCTTTCCTATGTTTTTGTTGTGAGTAAGTGCTGCAAGCTTTGTTCTTGCTTCCATTCCGTCGATTCCAAAATGGATTCTCTTTGTCTGGTATTTCAACGCCAGACTATGAAAATTTTTTAATGGCCCTGTGTGACAATTGTGAGTTAGATGTTTCAAATCTTTCAATAATTTTTCATTTTTGACTACTTCTTTTATATTTCTGAATGACATGGATTCGGAATCTATCCAGAGAATTTGGTTTTCAACATTGTCTTCAATGATTGGTTTGTGACTACACTTTTTGTAAACACCGCCCTCCCATTCATGAACGTTAACAATGTGATGAAGTACTGAAAGACACTTTTCTTCAAAAAATTTTTCATTTTGTTCGCAATTTTTGATGGACCACCAAAAATGTCGCACAATCTTGTCTATCCACGGCGTAATTGGTCGGCATAATGCCTTTGAACTGTAAGTGGTTAATTTTTTCCTTGTATTGTATTTCGCTAACGGGGTTCAGATTTTGAAATCTGGGGATATTCATTACCGTACAGAATGGAGGCCATACCCACTAAATTGGAGGTATTACAGCTACTTGCATCCGGAATATAGTCTGCATCCATTTGTTCCTTCTCAACGGGACTCTGTACAGACATGTCAAAGCTAGTACCCTCCAAGATTGTTTCTTCACCTTCTGGCAGTTTTGAGAGCGGCTCTATACCCTCCAATAATTCGCCTGCTGTATATGGAGGCCCATGCCTTTGAAATTCGTTATAAAAAAAAAATCAGATGTTGCCGTTGATGTGACAATTGGATGTGGCTCAAAAAGCCTTTCAGTACCTGTAGGTGTTATTGGAGTTGCCATGGACAGTTCTGTAACATTTGTAGTAATGCTTTGAAGGTTCCCTGTAATAATAACTTCTGAATTTAACAAGTCGGCGTCTGTTTGAGTCCCTACATCGATGTAAATTGTTACACAGCTTTGTTGATGAGAAGTACTTGTAGAAGCACTTAAGGTACCTTTACACGCCGCTACAACAGGATGGATACAACCCGCTACAGGCTACGATTGCAGCTTGCGTCGTCAATATTGCCCGTAGTGGCGGCGTGTGAAGACGGTAGTAGGCAGCCGGCAACAGATACATCTGTTTCCGAGCACTGCTCTGAAACAGGTGGCTACAAAGCCGATTGCAGCGAGCTGTATCGGCGTGTAAAGAAGGAACAGAAGGGTTGTTCCTACACCATGCTATGTAGCTGAGGCGTGACACAGCCTCCGGGATACCGCGCCCCTCTTCAGCGATCATTGGAGGAAGCTCCTGAGTTACGATTGGTAGTCGCTGAACAGGGAGGCATATTTAAGGAGCTGACCAGTCACACTACACAATTGCTCGAGCGTCATGTATTAAACAGCCTCCTGCGATGCCTGCCCAATCATGATGTTCTTGCTTTGTCCTATCAGCGTACGGACGTCTCGTACTCCACAATTGTGGCACGCCTATGAGCGGTCCCTGCTGCACCAGGTCCGCCCATATTAGCTGGTTGTAGCGGTGTGTAAATGAGGTAAGGTAAGCTACAGATGGCTACTTGAGACACCCGGCGATGTATCTAGCTGTAGATGTGACGTAGCGTAGCGCACCTTGTGGCGGCGTGGAAAGGTGGTGCGTTTCCCGTTTGTAACCGTTTGGGCGTGCTCGTGCACGTGAAGTAGCGGGTTGTATCCATCCTGTTGTAGCGGCGTGTAAAGGTACCTTTAGAGCTTCGCTTGATTTGCTTACTGATTCCAAAGTACATGGATTTGTAGTCTCTCTTTTCCGTTTCAAGTATTTTCGTTTTTGCAGTGTCTCATGTATGTGACATTCCCCTTCTTTTAAAACTGGAAATAAAGTTGGAATGGCATCTGATTTTAGCTGTTTACATCCACCCTTGTCAAAGTAGGCATCCTCAGTAAAGTGTTTGGAACATATCCGATATTTTTTCTTGCTGCTTTCATCAAAAAACTTTGGCTACGGCAAACCGGTCAAAATGTTGAGAATGTGGACCAACTAGCTTCAAAGTTTAATTCTGTCCAGATTTTTGGGAAAAATATGTAGAACAATGTTTTTGTCTTTGCCCTTCTGGCCTGTGCTGCTGGTACATTTTGAAATCACACAACTGGGCATATTCACCAGAAGTATTGCCTGAAATTTTAAAGATGCAAATTTTACATTACTCAATTTTAGCCTACTTAAAATCTAAAATGTATATATATTATAAAAGGGATCCTGTCACCCCCAAAACTCGTCCTAAGCTATGAAAACATGTCCTTTCAGTAATCCCACACTACTTTTTGGTAATAAATGCATCCAGTGAAATTGAATAAAGCCACTGCTCATTATCATCACTAATGAGTAAGTGCTGTAATGTTTTTATTCAAAGTGACCCTGGCGGGCCCATGTCGTCATGATAGCACGCCTTAATAGGCGTGCTATGAAAGGCATAATGGTATCAGTTCCTCCCAGAACTGCTCAGTGCTGCCAATGCAGTAATGGGGCTGAAATGATGCAAATAGCGTCATTTCCGGTATCGGGTGACGTCAGTACACCCACGCTGCATGTACAGTGCGGGGCTTGAAGACTACAGAGTGGCGTGGGTGTACAGACGTCACCGATGCTGTAAAAGACGCTATTTGCGTCATTACAGCCCCATTACAGCCTCGACAACGGTGAGGAGCGCTGGTAGGCGCTGATCACATTATGCCTAGTAAGGCGTGCTATCATGAAGAAATGGGCCCGCTTGGGTGACTATGAATCTAGCCACTGCTCATTATCATCACTAATGAGTAAGTGATATAACGTTTTTCTTCACTTTCACTGGATGAATTCATTCTCAAAAAGTAGTGTGGGATTACTGATGGGAGGCTGCATGGACATGATTTAATAGCTTAGGAGGCCTTTTGGGGGTGACTGGATCCCTTTAAAAGCAAGGTCTGATGCAGCGCATGTAAAGGCATAGTTAGGGTATGTGCACATATGCCGGGTTAGGGTCGGTTTAGCAGCGGAAACCGCCGGTCGGTTTACATAGGTTTTAATGTTAATCCAAACGCCGGTTTAGATTAACATAAATTTACATAAAACTTATGTAAACCGACACCCGGTGTGCACACACCGGCGGTTTACACATGCTCATCTGTTGCTAACCCGCTGGGTTCCCAGCGGGTTAGCAACGAATGTGCATGTTCTATAAACCGGCCGGTTCTGCAGCGGCTGCAAGCAGAATCATGTACTGCTTCCAGCTGCTGCATAACCGCCGCCGCTAACCCGCCCGTCACCCAGGAAGCCGGTGGACGGCTGCAGAGCTTCGTGGCGGGTCCGCCCAGCCGCCGCCGACCCTAACCCGCTGTGTGCCCGCCAAAGTGTGCACATACCCTTACACACACAGATAATCTGTTCAGATATTGGTCACAGATCTCTGGTTTCAGTGAAATCATGGACACTTTGTAACACTTGTACACAGGCACAAAATGGAACAATGTGTCTACGAATGCACTGCAGCCTGAGATCTGTGACCAATGTATCTGTGTGTGTAACATGTCATTAAGGATCAGGCAAGTAATCTAATAAATAAAAATATTATATATTTTCATCTACTAATAATGGATTAAAAAATGTTATGTAGGGAATGTTATATAATTATTATACAACATGCATGAAATATAACATTATAAATATAGAATAATTAATTACACTTTTTATTTTTTTACCTTTATGTATAGACAACTACGCAAAGCTGCTTATCGGACCTTTATCGTATGGGTTCACGGATACCTGGGAAAAGGACATAGGCGTCCTATACCATCATGTGCAGTTAATAAAATCAGACTAACATACCCAGATCCTGTTGCGGAATATAGTGGCTTCAAATTTCCGGACGAAATTCCTGCCGAATTTTTAGCCTATGATTAAATTATGTAAATAAAGTTAAATTTCACAATTTTCATACATTTGGATATTACAATGCCTACTTTAGATGTGCCTTTTCCTACTCTCTTAATGTTTTCAAATTTATAGATGTCCTTGCGTAATTTTACACTATTTAAAACATTAGTCCTCCAAAAAAATCACATAATTTAATACCATCTTACAATAAATCTAAAACTATGGACTATTGCATATGTGTTTTTATTGTTTTTATTTAAAATTATGATGTATTTAAATGTATAAATAAATGGTTGTGTGTGTCAGTATGTGTCTGCGTATGTGTGTGTGTGTCTGTCTGACTCTGTGTGTATTTACGTATGGTAGGGTTTATGTTTGGCTTCGCGGTGATCCGGTCGTCTATACTTGTTCGAGGATAGCGTGGTTGTAAAGTCCAGCCACACATAAACCAAACCTACAACACCGGTAAATGACATAACACATTATTATACATGAGCAGTGCCGCTGTTAGTGCATTAAAGGCCTTACTTGAGTAGGGGACACGGCAATTATTGGAGTGGGCGTGTCCATTTAAAAAGGGCCAGGTGGGCCGGGGCGTGGTGGCGTGACAATTTGGCGCAAGGAGGCCTGCCTGCCAGCCCGACCATCACGCTTTGCAGGCGGCAGACTGATGCTGTGTGTGTCCTCGGTTTGGCTCTGCTGCTGTGAGTGTGCCTGCAGCCAGTGCCGCCAGTCACTGCCGTGTGGCCGTACAAAAACTGTGAGCGGCGCTGCACCCCAGCCGCCGCTGACTCAGTCTCGGTGGAGTAGCTGTGGCTGTATTAGAAATGGCCACGCACACCAAACTGCTCACAGTGCTCTCTGCTGTGCAGTGATGCGGCTGGCCCGGGGCATAGACATATTTACTTTGTGCAGCGCCGGCCCATCCGCATCACTGTACAGCTGCTAGCACTGTGAGCATTTTGTTGTGCGTGGTCAATTGTTCTACTGACGTCAGCACAGCGCGCTTCTGCCGGGTCTTTTAGTCATTGCAGAACTGCGCGCCCGGTGTGATTCCCGCCAAGGAGGATCTGCTGCTGTGCGAGCCTGGGGGCGCACGAGAGAAGAGAAGCGCTGTCAGCTGAGCCTGTCCCCAGACAACAAAAGTTAAAAAAAATATATATATATATGTGTTTATGTCTGTTTATGATTGTGTCTGTGTGTAAATGTGTGTCTATATTTGAGTGTGTTTATGAGTATGTTTATATATATGTCTGTGTGTATAAAAGATTGTTGTATATGATTGCGTGTATATGTGTCTGTGTTTATATCTCATTTTGTGTTTGTTTGATTGTGTGTATATGATTGTGTGTATATATGTGTCTGTGTGTATATATGATTGGTGCATATGATTGCCTATGTGTATATGAAAATTCTATGTATAACTGTGTGTAAATTATTGTGTGTGTGTATATAAATGATTGTTGTATTTGATTGTGTGTATGTATGAGTGATTGCATATTTATGTATATGATTGTGTGTGTATGGTTGTATGTGTGCATATGATTGTTGTTTTTAATTGTGCATGTTTGTATCTACTATATAATCGTCTAATATTCTCTGTCTGTCACGGAAATTGCTGGCTAGCGCTGACTGGTTGAGCATGGCCGTGCAGACCAATCAGCGCAATCGCGCGATTTCTGTACACAGATGAAAAGAAAACAAAAGATGGCAGCCGCTAGAGGGGCGCAACAGACTCCTGCCGCAGCCTCACATCACTATCCCCCGCCACGAGCCACCCACTGACACCGGTCACCAGGGGCTGCCGGGATCGGGCTTCCCAGGGTGCATGGAGCAACGGGAGCAGACTGTGCGGCCATAGTATGATCCTGGGTGCCAGCCCCCTCCTGTCAGTGCAGTTTGGTGGCAGCTGCACTGACACCCAGGATCATCCTGTACACCGCCGCCTCTGCGCCCGCCTCTCTGCTGTCACCCGCTCAGCACCAGGGTCATGAGGGCCATCACTGGGACCGACAGGGGGCTGAGATTTGAGATCCCATGTGTGTGTGTGTGTGTCTGGCTGTGGGTGTAAATCTGTGTGTGTATGTGTGTAGGTGTGAGTCTGTGTCTAGGTGTGACTCTGTGTGTAGGTGTGAGTCTGTGTCTAGGTGTGACTCTGTGTGTAGGTGTGAGTCAGTGTGTGAGGGTTCTCCCCCTGCCTGAGCCGCTTCATACTACGTCGCCTCCCCCCTACCGCTTCGTCCTCCCCCACCCCGCCGCATCGTCCTCCATCATCCTTCCCCTGCCGCTCCGTCCTCAAAGTCCCTCCCTATTCAGCCATCACCGCCTTCCCCATGCTATCCCTATTCTATTTCTATATTCTAGAATCGCCGCTGTTAGAATTGTGCCACAATCTATTATAATAATAATTGTGTGTACAATTATGTGAGTATATGATTTATGTCTGAGTATATTTATCTTTTTGAATGTCTTCATACAGTAAATGTATATAATGTATGTAAAAAAAAAATATATGTATTCTATAAATCTGTGTGCATGTGTGTTGCTTTGTGCCGATGGTCCAAAAATGTGATGCATAATTCAGCATAAAATTAGCATCTGCCACCGTATTAGCATAAATTATGTAGCTAAAACATTGTGCTTTGGTTACATAATATCAGCTGTTTGAATACAACAGCAATTTTCTGCATCCAACTTACTTTGCGTACTGGTAGGAACTTCCATGTTTTGGCAGTGTCATACCACCTAGGTCACACAACTCCTAGCAACGTGATGTGTGATGCGTTCCAATACAAGAAGTGCCTGCCAGTACACAAGGTAAGTGGCGTAATTAAATTTAAAAGGACATTTTACAGATTATTTTAGATCAAAGATGCAGCCGTTTACATTGTGCGTTTGTCCTGCTGCTGTCTCCATTGTGCATTTACCCAGCTGTCATCTGTATTGTGTTATCAGGCAGCAGCAGTCTATATTGTGTAATCTGTATTATGTGTATAGCCCGCAGCCATCTCCATTGTCTATACGGTGTGAGAAAGTGCGGGGGCTCATATGCGAGGGGCGCTATGTCTCCCCCAGAATGCGCACTGTCACATATTGAGCCCGGTATAAGGTTTGAGAGAAAGGGACGGGCCGCTACCTCCGCTCCGGAAGCTCATAACCTGATGGAAACGGGTAACTTGATGTGTGGACTGTATCCCGGTATACCAGGCTGTGCACCGGACTCCCTCAGCTTGTACCATCGCTGTATTTAACAACAATAAAACCAGGTACTGTTTGAACTGTTACCGGGTTCAAAGTATTTCAGACCTGCAAACCCAGCGCTGCCCCACAACAGCCAGCAGCCATCTCTATTGTGTATACAGCTACCAGCCGTCTCAATTGTGTATTTTCTATTATGTTTACAGCTATTGTGTATTAGCCCACAGCAGTCTCAACTCTGAATGTGTGTAATATATCATCGAGTGACTGTAAAAAAAGAAGACAAAACGCACAAAAATATAAAAAAAAAAATTCATTATACATTGATGTAATGTTTGGTGCGGTTGCAATTTTTCTATATAAATATAATGCATGTTTGGGTGGAGGTAGGGCATGAGTGTAGGCGGAGCTGGGTGGGGTGTAGGCAGAGTCTCTGTGGGGGCACCAAAATTTTGGCTGTAAGGGGCCACGCTATTCATAGTGGCAGCCCTGTAAATGACTATAAAAAAGCCCGATGCTATTGCATCGGGAGTGCGGTGTGATTAACAGGGGCCATAAAAATAGCCGCAGAATAGTACAGTGTTCTCTCCTGAAAGTATGCTGTTGTTGAAGGATTGATATTGACTATATGGTGGCTCAGTGGTTAGCACTGTATATGGTGGCTCAGTGGTTAGCACTGTATATGGTGGCTCAGTGGTTAGCACTGTATATGGTGGCTCAGTGGTTAGTACTGTATATGGTGGCTCAGTGGTTAGCACTGTATATGGTGACTCAGTGGTTAGCACTGTATATGGTGGCTCAGTGGTTAGCACTGTATATGGTGGCTCAGTGGTTAGCACTGTATATGGTGGCTCAGTGGTTAGCACTGTATATGGTGGCTCAGTGGTTAGCACTGTATATGGTGGCTCAGTGGTTAGCACTGTATATGGTGGCTCAGTGGTTAGCACTGTATATGGTGGCTCAGTGGTTAGTACTGTATATGGTGGCTCAGTGGTTAGCACTGTATGGTGGCTCAGTGGTTAGCACTGTATATGGTGGCTCAGTGGTTAGTACTGTATATGGTGGCTCAGTGGTTAGCACTGTATGGTGGCTCAGTGGTTAGTACTGTATATGGTGGCTCAGTGGTTAGCACTGTATATGGTGGCTCAGTGGTTAGTACTGTATACGGTGGCTCAGTGGTTAGCACTGTATATGGTGGCTCAGTGGTTAGCACTGTATATGGTGGCTCAGTGGTTAGCACTGTATATGGTGCCCCCCCCCCCCCCCTGTCACCATACTGCCCCCCTGCTCCATCCTGCAGCCCCAGCAGTTAGCGGTCAAGTGACTGATCAGTTGATCGGTTTCCCAGACGACATATCCTAACGGCCTGTAGGCTGGAGGACATAGAAGAGAGAGTTGGAACAAGCCGGCGTATAGTTGAGCATTTTCAATTTTTTTAATTGTTTTTTTGTTACGTGTAGGAAACATGAAAAGCGGGGGGGCCGCGTGGAGTGGATTTACGCCATATACCATAGCGCAGGTATACATGTAGTGTGATGTAGCGCCATATAGTGTACTTCTGCTGTGTATGTGCTCCAAAGTACCGCCATATGGTGCAGTGCTGCTGTACATGTTCTATAAAGTACCGCCGTCATATACCATAGCGCAGGTATACATGTAGTGTGATGTATCGCCATATAGTGTAGTTGTGCTGTGTATGTGCTTTGAAGTACCACCATATACCATAGCACAGGTATACATGTATACAAAGTACCACCATATACCACAGTGATGCTCTATCTTTGTACACATATATATATATTAACATACATAAAACATGTATAAATATATTTTAATATGTTTAAAAATGTACGGATATATACATATATATATGTGCAGAGAAAAGTTTTTATCATACAACTATATATATATATATATATATATATATATATATATACACACACATACTAATGTATGTCCATATGTGTATATATAATTTGTTTTAATGTGTATCTGTGTAGAATGAAGTTTGTACTATATACATATACATGCATGCATATCCTAATATGTTATAGCATTGTCTGTGTATCTGTGTACAGATAGTTGCCTAGGCAACATGTCTTCCACCAGGAATAGTGTAGTGATATACTGGAGAAGACTTTATTCTATGTAGGGAGGGTATGTGAATCGTTGGTGGTACAGTGGGAGATGTGCTAGCAACCTGAGGGGTTTGCAATGGGACCGCCGTGCTGTGGTTCTGAGGAATGGACTCTTCTTCTGTGGCTGCCTGCGTCTCCGGATCGCCGCTCTGTTAGGGCTCCCGCACGCATGCGCACTGCGGGGCATGAAGCAAACAGTGCGGCGCGGGTGTACAGACGTCACCCGGCGCCGGAAATGACGCGATTTGCGTCACCGACACACAGGAGAGAGGGGAGGCGGCGTATTTGAATCTGATTTGAAGATCACGCCTATTGAGGCGTGATATCATGAAGAGGGAGCGCCTGCCAGGGTGACTATGAATACCATAGTCACTATCATCAGTAATGAGGTAGTGTAATAACATTTATCTTCATTTTCACTTGCTGCATTTAGGAGCTAAAAGGAGTGTAGGGTAAGTGTTACTATGCTCTAGGGACAGCTTTTAATAGCTTTAGAGGTGTTTTGGGGGTGACAGGATCCCTTTAAAGACATTTCATGTCTCTCCATCCATATATATAACACTGCTATACCCAAGATGCACTATGCTTGATGAAAACCATTTAGGTTGAAACGTTGCATCATGTGGCTGGATTAAAAATCTGTCCTTTCACACCACAGTTTTGCTGCCTGACTTTTTCAATTCTATGTGGCCCTGCAGTTGGAGCGCTGCACACAGAAAGTACTGCACCCACATTTGTGATGCTTAGGTGTGGAGTCTATTTTTCCTTTTTTCATCATTGCTCTTGCAATCTTTGCATTGCTATAATGGTTGTTTACACAACTTGGACAATAGATGTGTATCTTGAAGAGCCATGTGTCCTTTCATATGGGATGGAGGATGATGAAAGGATTTCGGGGGCAGTAGGAGGCGAGGCTTCCTTTCTTGCAAACCTCTCTACCTCAGAGATTAAGAAGAAATATGAGAATGATCTAAAGAAGTTAACTACTGTTGAATTACATCTTGTAACTCTAAATGAATACTATAAAGCTAGAATCATTCCACGTGGACTTTGTTCCAATGTAAGAATCTTATGATGTCATCTGTAGATTTTTGCGGTAAATTTTGCAGAATCTTTAAAAACGTTATAAAACCCTATTCTAACGTGTTAGCCTTCTCCAAAGAAATGGTCTTTGACAGTTTAACGTTCCTTGCCCTCCATTTTCAACTTCCCCACCGCTATACTATTAGTGGTCTCTCCCTATGGCGTTCTTTAGCCTTTGTATCCGCTGCCCGACGCGGGGGCCATCTTGGATCACCTCTGGAGGTTATTACACCCTTTTGCAGAGGGAATGGTTTACATGATGCACTTCCGGATGCATCACTACCGGTTCCGGGCCTCGCATCGCCGGTCTTTACACAGGTGTATGATAGTTCTCATTAGCGGTATATAAACAAGCGATGATACACCGCATAAGCTGCTCTGCCCTGATGAAGTCACTCTGATGTGACGGAACGCGTGGGGACATTGAGAGGGAGTCCCTTTGTTACTCACTCATCCTCCAGGTAATTTGTGAGATATAGGTTCTTTTCACCCTTTTCTGACTTGTTTGTTAGGATTTGCCACGGAGCTCATTACACGGCTATAATTGGTCTCTGTGGAGATTTGGACCCGGTTGCAAACTGGGGTGAGAACAGCCTGTTCCAGATTAACAGGCTGCTCACAGACTCAACAGCTTATGGACCATTTATTTCATGACCTCTGAGCCGTGTTTTCTTTTACATCTAGGCTATCATCTGTGCATTGTACTATACTTAAGATGTTTGGTTACAGAGTGGTAAATGAATAGAACTTATTAATATTATTGAGATATCTGGAGGAATTATTGGATAAATATTTATCTGATTTACTGTGAGTTAAGGTGGTGACAGGGGTTCCCCCTCTTTAACGATTGTAGGCCTTTGGGCCTTCTTTTAATTGTTATTATATGAATTTATTGTACGGTGTATATGCAATAAAGTTTCTCACTTATAATAATTTTGGTGATGGCTCTCCCTTGACATGTTTCTTTCCTCTTTTTTTATTTCCAGTTATTGACATGTTTGAGCGGATCCCTGTTTACTAATTGTAGTGCCCTCATGTTTTCTATTCTACTAGATTGTATAACAAACCCCTCTGTGTTTGTCTCCTCTGAGCGTAGGCACACGTGTAGTATCTGTTATGAATTTGGATGCGAGATTGCGGGCCCTGAATGAATCTGCGAAACAATTTGATGTTGAACCGGGAGCACCGCCGAGTGGAGCGGATTGGGAGGCTGAATATGCAGAGATAACAAGATCATTAATTTCCATGCATAAGTTGTTCACGAGGCTTTGGTTAAATAAAGAGTTTGGAGGAGTATAAGAAGTTAGGTATAGTCCCAGGAGGTCTTAGGGTACAGATCTTCCCAGCCTGGGAACCTGACCCGGCCTTTAAGAGTACTTGGGAAACTGGTCTCACCAAGTGCTCTGTGGTTCTTATAGATTTATTACTTCAACACGACTACAAAATTATAGACAACCTGAAAAAGGATATAAAAATAAAAGAAGAAAAGTTGGATACATTTCACTTCCCTACACAGGTTGAACCATTTCAGAAAAAATTAAAAAGTATAGTGGACAAATACCAGGCGACAATTCTGGGGAACAAAAAGAGAAAATACTTGAGAGACAAGCAAGATTTCGAAAGTGGTAGGGCGTATAGGTGGTCAAATCAGGGTAACCCACGTGTTCCTAGGGGTGGGAAACCAGCCCCAAAAAAAAACACAACAACCTTCTGGATCTGGGGATACACCATGTGCACCTCTAGAACTGCCTTCGGAACAAAGCGAGTCCGAAGACGCACTAGACGAGGAAGAAGGAAGCGAGGGAGCGGAACAAGAGTTCTCAGTGATGGGGAAAAGGAAGATACCAGAGTTTGTGAGGGAAACCAGCATCCCGAAAAAAAACACAGGTAAGGGATGAAAAGGAATTACAGTTACAAAATCATAAATCTGTCTGATTACAACCTTTCGGAAACAGAGAGTTGCTGAGGATAGGTGTGATTTACAGTCTTTAACAGTTCGCCGTATGGCAGAAATCCTTGGAAGTTGATGCCCCAATGGATCAAAGACTGGGATATTGCTACTTTCTCATGCACTCAATTCCTTTTTTTCTTCCCATTTCTTGGAAATCGCCCCTCAATCCTTCCTATTTTATTTGTTTCCCTTAGTGATGGCTCCAGCAGTATGAATGTTGAGCATGTGGTATGTTATAGTTGAGACTCTAATATAAATAACATAATGAAGCATTGAGTTTCTGAATTATTAATTTATTCAAAAAATTGTATCGATATCTAATGTATTTGATCTCAGTTAATAGATATGGATATGTTGAACCTTTGAAATCCTCCCTTTCTATTCTTTCTTTTTTAATTTTTATAAAAATGTATATTTATTTCTTCTATTATATTTTTGGATACATTTGGATGATTCAGGGTTTCCTCTATCATCCACTTCTTTATTGCTGTTTTTGATACTTTTTTTTTCTTTTTCATTTCTTCCAATCTTTCCTCCCCCCCTCCCCTTTCTTTCTTCCTTCCCCTTGTTTGTTTGTTTTTTAAGATAATTATTATTTTTCTATTCTTATTTAATTAATTTGCCCTGGGAAATTAATGGCGGTTGGTTGCCACCATACATTTTTCATGAATGACTTAACTTCTTTTTTTGTGATTTTACTATTTCAGCGCTGACTGACTTGTTCTTTTGTCGATGACAAGAATTCCGGTCTGATTTGCATGCAAATCAAATCATTTTAACAAATTATTAGAGAAAACCCAAAAAACTATAAACTAAATATAACTGATGATCAATTAAATAAAATAAAATCATATAAAAAATACTATAAACAAATTGTTACCCCTCGGGGGTCTGCCCCAGGGTTCCAGCACCCTCTGCTGGAATAGCGCTGCTCTTCTCCTCCCTTTCCGGGGCTACTGCTTGAGCACATGAAACTACATCTCCAAACCTGTTTCTGCTGGAGAGACTGCAGGGAGCATGCTCCTCCCCTCAGCCAATCACCATGCTTCTGTGTCCTGCCAATCAGGACTGCCCTGCTATGATATAAACTTCCTGTTTCTAGTCAGTCGGGGCCAGGGCAACTTCCCCCAGTGGAGTTGCCATTTCTGGTCTGGTCAGGTCGTTCCTTATTTGGCTTGTTACCTGATTTCTGTGTGTTCCTTCCTACA
>JARQOC010001787.1:0-34954 GCA_033576535.1 Allobates femoralis | reverse complement strand
AAACTTTTGGAGGGGGGCAGGAAACATACAGACAATAGCAGGGGGGGCAAAAATTCCGGGGGATGGCAGGAGGGGGCAGGAAACATCCAGAGGATGGCAGAAAACGTCCGGAAGTTGGCAGGAAACGTCCAGAGTACGGCAGGAGTGAGCAGGAAACGTTTGGAGCATGGCAGGAGGGGGCAGGAAACATTTGGAGGGAGGCAGGAAACATACAGACAATAGCAGGAGGGGGCAGGAAATGTCCGGAGGATGGCAGGAGGGGGCAGGAAACATCCAGAAGATGGCAGGAAATGTCTAGAGTATGGCAGAAGGGGGCAGGAAATATCCAGAATACAGCAGGAGGGGGCAGGAAACGTCCAGAGGACAGCAGAAGGGGTCAGGAAACATGCAGAGGATGGCAGGAGAGGTTAGGAAATGTATGGAGGATTGCAGGAGGGGGCAGGAAACGTCCAGGGGATAGCAGGAGGGGGCAGAAAATGTCTGGAGGATGGCAGGAATCATCCAGAGAAAGGTAGGAGGGGGCAGGAAACGTCCAAAGGACAGCTGGAGAGGGCAGGAAACATCTGGAGGATGGCAGGAGGGGTAGGAAGTGTTCGGAGGATGGCAGGAATCATCCAGAGGATGGCAGGAGGGGGCAGGAAACCTCCGGAGAACAGCAGGAGGGGGCAGGAAACATCCCGAGGACAGCAGGAGGGTGGCATGGAATGTCTAGAGGAAGGCACGAGTGGGCAGGAAACATCCTGAGGATGGCTGAAGGGGGCAGGAAACGTCCGGAAGATGGCAGGAAACGTACAGAGGATGGCAGGAAACATCTGGAGGACAGCAGAAAGAGACAGGAAACGTCCAGAGGACAACAGAAGGGGGCAGGAAAAATCTGTAGGATGGCAGGAGGGGGCAGAAAACGTCCGGGGGATGGCAGGAGGGGAAGGAAAACATCCGGGGGATGGCAGGAGGGTAAGAAAATGTCCGGGGATGGCAGAAGAGGGCAAGAAATGTCCAGAAGATGGCAGGGGGGACAGGAAATGTCCAGAGGATGGCAGGAAGGGGCAAAAAACGTCCAGAGGATGGTAGAAGAGGTCAGGAAATGTCCAGAGGACGGCAGGAAACATCCAGAGGATGGCAGGAGGGAGTAGGAAACATCTAGAGGATGGTAGGAAAAGTCTAGAGGAAGGCAGAAGGGGCAGGAAACGTCCAGAGGACACCAGGAGAGGGCAGGAGGGGGCGGGAAACATCTGGAGGATGGCAGAAGGGGGGCAGGAATTGTCCAGATGATGGCAGGAGGGGGCAGGAAACGTCCAAGGACAGCAGGAGGGGGCAGGAAACATCCAGAGGATGGCAGGAAGGAGCAGGAATTGTCCGGAGGATGGCAGGAAACATCCGAAGAATGGCAGGAGGGGTCAGGAAAACGTCTGGAGGATGGCAGCAGGGGGCAGGAAAACAGCAGGACGGTGGCAACAGCACAACGGCAGGTGGACGACAGAAGAGTAATAGAACAGCTCATGACATGAATACTGCACAGATTCATGATCCTCACATGGATATTATAATGACAGACCCCAGATGTGGATATTATGACAGACCCCCAGGTGTACAGTAATGGCAGTGACTTACATCTCATATAGGTGCGGACCCCCAGGTGTACAGGATTGGCAGTGACTTATATCTCATACAGGTGCGGACCCCCAGGTGTACAGTAATGGTAGTGACTTATGTCTTGTACAGGTGTGGACCCCAGGTGCACAGTAATGGCAGTGACTTATGTCTCAAACAGGTGTGGACTCCCAGGTGTACAGTAATGGCAGTGACTTATATCTCATACAGGTGCGGACCCCCAGGTGTACAGTAATGGCAGTGACTTACGTCTCATACAGGTGCGGACCCCCAGGTGTACAGTAATGGCAGTGACTTATATCTCATATTGGTGTGGACCCCCAGGTGTACAGTAATTGTGGTGACTTATATCTCATACAGGTGCGGACCCCCAGGTGCACAGTAATGGCAGTGACTTATGTCTCATACAGGTGTGGACTCCCAGGTGTACAGTAATGGCAGTGACATATCTCATACAGGTGCGGACCCCCAGGTGTACAGTAATGGCAGTGACATATCTCATACAGGTGCGGACCCCCAGGTGTACAGTATTGGCAGTGACTTACGTTTCATACAGGTGTGGACCCCCAGGTGTACAGTAATGGCAGTGACATATCTCATACAGGTGCGGACCCCCAGGTGTACAGTAATGGCAGTGACTTATATCTCATACAGGTGTGGACCCCCAGGTGTACAGTATTGGCGGTGACATATCTCATACAGGTGTGGACCCCCAGGTGTACAGTAATGGCAGTGACTTATGTCTCATACAGGTGTGGATCCCCAGGTGTACAGTAATGGCAGTGACTTATGTCTCATACAGGTGCAGACCCCCAGGTGTACAGTAATGGCAGTGACTTATGTCTCATACAGGTGTGGATCCCCAGGTGTCCAGTAATGGCAGTGACTTATATCTCATACAGGTGCGGACCCCCAGGTGTACAGTAATGGCAGTGTCTTATGTCTCATACAGATGTGGACCCCCAGGTATACAGTAATGGCAGTGACTTATATTCTCATACAGGTGTGGACCCCCAGGTGTACAGTAATGGCAGTGACTTACATCTCATACATCTCATACAGGTGCGGACCCCCAGGTGTACAGTAATGGCAGTGACTTATATCTCATACAGGTGCGGACCCCCAGGTGTACAGTAATTGTGGTGACTTATGTCTCGTACAGGTGTGGACCCCCAGGTGTACAGTAATGGCAGTGTCTTATGTCTCATACAGATGTGGACCCCCAGGTATACAGTAATGGCAGTGACTTATATCTCATACAGGTGTGGACCCCCAGGTGTACAGTAATGGCAGTGACTTACATCTCATACATCTCATACAGGTGCGGACCCCCAGGTGTAGAGTAATGGCAGCGACTTATATCTCATACAGGTGCGGACCCCCAGGTGTACAGTAATTGTAGTGACTTATATCTCATACAGGTGCGGACCCCCAGGTGTACAGTAATGGCAGTGACTTACGTCTCATACAGGTGTGGACCCCCAGGTGTACAGTAATGGCAGTGACTTATATCTCATACAGGTGCGGACCCCCAGGTGTACAGTAATAGCAGTGACTTATATCTCATATAGGTGCGGACCCCCAGGTGTACAGTAATTGTAGTGACTTATATCTCATACAGGTGCCGACCCCCAGGTGTACAGTAATGGCAGTGACTTACGTCTCATACAGGTGCGGACCCCCAGGTGTACAGTAATGGCAGTGACTTATATCTCATACAGGTGCGGACCCCCAGGTGTACAGTAATGGCAGTGACTTACGTCTCATACAGGTGCGGACCCCAGGTGTACAGTAATTGTAGTGACTTATATCTCATACAGGTGTGGACCCCCAGGTGTACAGTAATGGCAGTGACTTATATCTCATACAGGTGCGGACCCCCAGGTGTACAGTAATTGTAGTGACTTATATCTCATGCAGGTGCGGACCCCCAGGTGTACAGTAATGGCAGTGACTTATATCTCATACAGGTGCGGACCCCAAGGTGTACTGTAATGGCAGTGACTTATATCTCATACAGGTGCGGACCCCCAGGTGTACAGTAATGGCAGTGACTTATATCTCATACAGGTGAGGACCCCCAGGTGTACAGTAATAGCAGTGACTTATGTCTCATACAGGTGTGGACCCCCAGGTGTACAGTAATGGCAGTGACTTACGTCTCATACAGGTGTGGACCCCCAGGTGTACAGTAATGGCAGTGACTTATATCTCATACAGGTGCGGACCCCAGGTGTACAGTAATAGCAGTGACTTATGTCTCATACAGGTGCGGACCCCCAGGTGTACAGTAATGGCAGTGACTTATATCTCATACAGGTGAGGACCCCCAGGTGTACAGTAATGGCAGTGACTTATATCTCATACAGGTGAGGACCCCCAGGTGTACAATAATGGCAGTGACTTATATCTCATACAGGTGAGGACCCCCAGGTGTACAGTAATGGCAGTGACTTATATCTCATATAGGTGCGGACCCCCAGGTGTACAGTAATGGCAGTGACTTATATCTCATACAGGTGAGGACCCCCAGGTGTACAGTAATGGCAGTGACTTATATCTCATACAGGTGTGGACCCCCAGGTGTACAGTAATGGCAGTGACTTATATCTCATACAGGTGCGGACCCCCAGGTGTACAGTAATGGTGGTGACTTACGTCTCATACAGGTGCGGACCCCCAGGTGTACAGTAATGGTGGTGACTTACGTCTCATACAGGTGCGGACCCTCCGTCCGATGATGATGAGGGCGCTCTGGTTCCCCTTGTCTTTCGGCAGGTAGGAGTAGGCTTCGCTCTCCGTGGTCATCTCGCTCTCCGCCTTGCTCTCCCCTCTCCTTCTCTTGGTCTCGGGGAGCTCCAGGGTCCCCAGCTTGTCGTCCTGCTCATTGTGCTCCTCATCCTTCACCTGAGCCATGATGTGTGGTGTCTTCATCCTCACTCTCATAGATATATATACCTGGAGGGCGGACACACCTGTCGGCCCGGCCCCAGACAGCCGGGAACAAGACACCTTGTATCAACACACAACACAGCAGGATTGTGATGTCTTCTGTGTCCACCTGAGCGCAGGAGATGAGGGGCCCAGGTGAGAGGCTCCTGAAGACCCTCTCACCTGAGCGCAGGAGATGAGGGGCCCAGGTGAGTGGCTCCTGAAGACCCTCTCATCTGAGCGCAGGAGATGAGGGGCCCAGGTGAGAGGCTCCTGGAGACCCTCTCACCTGAGCGCAGGAGATGAGGGGCCCAGGTGAGAGGCTCCTGAAGACCCTCTCACCTGAGCGCAGGAGATGAGGGGCCCAGGTGAGAGGCTCCTGAAGACCCTCTCACCTGAGCGCAGGAAATGAGGGGCCCAGGTGAGAGGCTCCTGAAGACCCTCTCACCTGAGCGCAGGAGATGAGGGGCCCAGGTGAGAGGCTCCTGAAGACCCTCTCACCTGAGCGCAGGAGATGAGGGGCCCAGGTGAGAGGCTCCTGAAGACCCTCTCACCTGAGCGCAGGAGATGAGGGGCCCAGGTGAGAGGCTCCTGAAGACCCTCTCACCTGAGCGGAGGAGATGAGGGGCCCAGGTGAGAGGCTCCTGGAGACCCTCTCACCTGAGCGGAGGAGATGAGGGGCCCAGGTGAGAGGCTCCTGGAGACCCTCTCACTTGAGCGCAGGAGATGAGGGGCCCAGGTGAGAGGCTCCTGGAGACCCCACCGACCAGACCCCTCCATCATGGATTATGGGCAGTGACGTCACTTGAAGCTCACGGGCCCTGATGCGAAAGTTCCAATGGGGCCCCAAATATTGCAATTCTTTAATAGCATTAGTCTTTTTTCTATAGGGTAAAGAGACTTTGGGGCCCCCCTAGGCTCCGGGCCCGGGTGCATTTGCAACCCCTGCACCTGTTGTAGTTAGGCCCCTGGTTATGGTTCCAGAGAGGTCGTAAAATGCTCCATGTTTACAGCAAACGTGAGGTGGAGGAATACGGCAGCATTGTCATACATTAATAGAGACATGGAATTAATGTGAATATTAAGAGATCAAATAATCAACACCTGACAGTGAATGTATGTGGTCATCTGTCAAAGTCATAAAGTGACTTTATATCAGTAATTCAATCCATAAAGTGACCACATCTATTATATAGAGTCATTACACACAGAGGGATTTATGTCATGTGTTTATTTCTGTTAATGTTGATGATTAATGGAAACCCAAAGATCATTATCTGACAAAATTAAAGTAGTGATGATGAAGGGTTAAACACCGTGCTGACCTATTTCACCAGACATGAAAGAGTGAATATAATATTGATGTATTAGTCCTCGTGTTTCAGGGCTCCCCGGCCTCTTTCTCAGGACAAATCATCATATCGCCATGTCTCTGGGACTAATAAATCAATATTATATTCACCTTTTGATGTCTGGTGGAATACGGCAGCGCGGTGTTTAACCCTTCATCCTCACTACTTTAATTTTCTGAGATAACGACCTTTGGGTTTTCATTAATCATCAACATTAACAGAAATAAACACATATAATAGATCCCTCTGTGTGTAATGACTCTATATAATAGATGTGGTCACTTTATGGATTGAATTACTGAAATAAAGTCACTTTTTGATGATCTTCTAATTTAGCTGTATATATTGGATATAAATGTTGAGGAAGGGGTTAAAAGATCGCGCTGTTGGGACAATCATGATAAGTTATTATCATTGTTGGTCAACGCATGTCCAAGTTAGACTTTTTCACAGGACAAAGATCACTTCGGAGAAAGTCTGGAGGAGGACAGAGGGGTCTGGAGGAGGACTGAGGAATATTGAGGAGCACAGAGGGGTCTGAAAGAGGACAGAGGGGTCTGAAGAAGAACATAAGGGTCTGGAAGAGGACAGAGGGGTCTGAAGGAGGACAGTGGGGTCTGGAGAAGGACATAGGGGTCTGGAGGAGGACAAAGGGGTCTGGAGGAGGACATAGGGGTCTGGAGGAGGACAGAGGGGTCTGAAGAAGGACATAGGGGTCTGGAGGAGGAAAGAGGGTTCTGGAGAAGGACATTGGGGTCTGGAGGAGGACATGGGGGTCAGAAGAAGGACATAGGGGTCTGAAGGAGAACAGAGGGGTCTGGAGAAGGACATAGGGGTCTGGAGGAGGACAGAGGGGTCTGGAGAAGGACATAGGGGTCTGGAGGAGGACAGAGGGGTCTGAAGAAGGACATAGGGGTCTGGAGGAGAACAGAGGGGTCTGAAGAAGGACATAGGGGTCTGAAGGAGAACAGAGGGGTCTGGAAGAGGACATAGTGGTCTGGAACAGGACATAGGGGTCTGGAGGAGGACGAAGGGGTTTGAAGAAGGACATAGGCGTCTGGAGGAGGACATAGGGGTCTGGAGAAGGACATAGGGGTCTGGAGGAGGACAGAGGGGTCTGGAAGAGGACAGTGGGGTCTGAAGGAGGACAGAGGGGTCTGGAGGAGGACAGAGGGGTCTGGAGAAGGACATAGGGGTCTGGAGGAGGACGGAGGGGTCTGGAGGAGGATGGAGGGGTCTGGAGAAGGACATAGGGGTCTGGAGGAGGACAGAGGGGTCTGGAGAAGGACATAGGGGTCTGGAGGAGGACAGAGGGGTCTGAAGAAGGACATAGGGGTCTGGAGAAGGACATAGGGGTCTGGAGGAGGACAGAGGGGTCTGAAGAAGGACATAGGGGTCTGAAGGAGGACAGAGGGGTCTGGAGTAGGACAGATGTGGCGCCCCGCAACGAGTGCGTCACAGGAGGGTATTGCATCCCTGACTGAAGATGCAATATTCTCCGACTCAGTAATGATATGGTTAACATCAGAGCTCCACACCCTACATGCACCATCAGTATAGAGGGCGGAGTGTAGGAGTAGAGTGTGTAGGAGAATGTAGGAGAGGAAGGAGAAGGAGAAGTGGTCGGGAGGAATGTAGGAGAGGGGACTCTGCACAGTGCCGTGCAGCCCTGCAGACCACCTACCGGTTGGCGCCATCACCCGGTGCCCAACAATCGGAACCTGGGCGAACATCTAATGGGTCTAAATACACCCACGCCCATCTACAACCGGATCACTGGTTCCAAAGCTAGCAAGTTGTTCTCCACTGCTAAGCAAACCAGGAGTGGAGGGACCGCTCTATAGGAGCACCCCACCGCAGCCGCAATCAGAGCCGTCTTGCCAGCGGAGTACCCACAGAAAGGAATCTGGCTCCCCTCACACCGGGTTGTAAACACCGGCAGGGAAGTTGAAGTAGCCCCCTTGTACCTGAACTTGGCACACTAAGGCGACATCAGCAACCCATCTAGAACAAGTTTAGAAAAGAGGAACACCGCGGAGCTCTGAAACAACACCGGTCATTGCTGATCCCACCCAGTCCGTTACCCATTACCTGTATACCCTGTATCATCTACCGGTTGCAGTAAAAGGCCCGTTACAGAGAAGACTGGTGTCTGTACTTCTTCAGAACTGTTTAACTCCGCGCGCTAAGAGTAACAAAGCTGCCGCACACCACCAAGTGCAGCTCCTGGCCGCAGGGACTCCCGCTCGTCCTGTGGGGAGCGTCCCATCTTGCTGCCGAACATCCCCCGGAGGCCCAAGCAGCGCCGGTGAAATCACCAGAATTCCCGCAGGTGGCGTCATGACAATAAGAACTACACTTTATCTATTCAGCCAACCACTATTGATCTGGACCGCCGAGCCCCACAGCCGCAGGCGCGGGACCGTGACAGGAGAAGAAAACGCCTGCAACGTGAAGACCCGGCTACGCTGAGTCACAGAGGGGTCTGAAGAAGGACATAGGGGTCTGAAGGAGGACAGAGGGGTCTGGAGAAGGACATAGGGGTCTGAAGGAGGACTGAGAAGTCTGGACAAGGACATAGGGGTCTGAAAGAGGACAGACGAGTCTGGAAGAGGACTGAGGAATATTGAGGAGCACAGAGGGGTCTGAAAGAGGACAGAGGAGGCTGAAGGAGGACTGAGGAATATTGAGGAGCACAGAGGTGTGTGAAGGAGGACAGGGGAGTCTGGAGGAGGACTGAGGAATACGGAGGAGGACAGAGGGGTCTGAAGGAGGACAGGGGAGGCTGGAGGAGGACAGGGGAGGCTGGAGGAGGACTGAGGAATACGGAGGAGTACAGAGGGATCTGAAGGAGGACAGAGGAGTCTGGAGGAGGACTGAGGAATATGGAGGAGGGCAGATGGTTCTGAAGGAGGACAGGGGAGTCTGGAGGAAGACAGAGAAGTCTGGAGGAGGACTAAGGAATATGGAGGAAGACATAGGGGTCTGAAGGACAGAGAGGTGTGAAGGAGGATGGAGGGGTCTGGAGCATACAGAAGAATCTGGAGGAGAACAGAGAATTCTGGAGGAGGACTTAAGGGTCTGAAGGAGAACAGAGGAGTCTGGAGATGGACAAACCGGTCTGAAGGAGGAGGACAGAGAGGTTTGGAGGAAGACAGAGGTGTCTGAAGGACTGTGGGGAACAGAGGAGTCAGGAGAAGGACAGAGCATTCTAGATGAGGACAGATATGTCTGGAGGAGGAAGGAGATGTCTGGAGGA
Source organism: Allobates femoralis (assembly GCA_033576535.1). Classification (NCBI taxonomy): domain Eukaryota; kingdom Metazoa; phylum Chordata; class Amphibia; order Anura; family Aromobatidae; genus Allobates; species Allobates femoralis. Next base: position 25,801 of record JARQOC010001787.1, on the reverse strand, counting down.
GGACAGAGGGGTTTGAAGAAGGACAGAGAGGATTAGAGGAAGCCAGACAGGTTTGTATGGAGGGAAACAGAGCAGTCTGTAAGACAGAGGAGTCTGAAGTGGACTGAGGGGTCTAGAAGAGGACAGAGAAGTCTTGGGGAGGATAGAGAGGTATGGAGAACAATGAGATCTGAAAGAGGACAGAGATGTCTTGAGGAGGACAGAAGAATCTGCAGGAGGTCAGAGACGTGATGTGAAGCAAGTCTAAGCCACATAAAGACGTCCCATTCATTGGTCACTACCCAGTTAACCTGTTGTTGAACTGCATTTACCAAGTGACCAGTAAATACCCGTGCAGAGCAAAGAGAACCTCTCGTCTTTTTACGGTTAAACCTACCATGAAAACCAGCACAGCAGCAACTCTGACCCGGGAATCCTGCTCCTCCTGCAGGGAGCAAGACTAACTGGCTGCAATACCATCATCTCCGGAGGTCTGACAGCGGCGCTGGTGTTATCACTAGATACTTCAGGTGGCGTCACGAACAAGTCAATCCATTTATTATTTATTTCAACACTTCATTTATTTCAACACTTTTTCAGTGACCACCAGGGCCACAGACTCGGGCATCGACCACCAGTGACAACACCCCAAATCAACGTCTGAGATCTGAGTACCCCTGCCTGGGTGAGTCACAGGGGCGTTACATAACCCTACGAGTGGCCATGTAATGTCTTTGTTTGGACTGTGCAGCCAGATGCAGAGATGAACGAGGAGACCAAGATCTCACCGCGCTCAGATGTGGCAGGTGTAAGGATATGTGACATTATCTCTGGGTCATTGCTATCCTCTGTTATGGTGCCTGGTGCGAGGCCAACACAAGAATGTGGGCGATGACCCAAGTGTATAAGGGAACTTTGGGGGGACGGGAAGCTTGTGGACCAATTTCTAGAAACATGGTTTCCATCCTCTAATTATCCAATTATTGTAAATGCAGCCCCTGGAGATGATTTACGAGACCCCATGCGTTTGCCTTATTTTATTGACCACACTGGGGTCAATGAGAAGGGGTCATCCCATTAATTGACAGCAGATAAGATGGTATACTGAGCCCCTCCATTGTGTGACTTTACAGCCTCCCATTGTGTGGACACAATACCTGGCGGAGGACAATCGGCCTACAACCATTCTCCACCAGGAAAGTCAAACATTGGGGGAGACCCACATCCCCTCTGCAAGCAACAAGATGTGATGGAGACCTGTTATCTCAGGATGGAGGATGAGCAGAGGACACAATCATCACAATCTATAGAGGAAAGAAGGAGCAATGGAAACCTGGAAATAAGGGCAATCACAGGTCAATGTGGGACATAGAAAGGCGTCATTGACACCGTGACCCGAGACAGGTCCTGATACAGATAGCAAGGAATATCCAGACCCAGGTGATCCCATACAATAAGATTTCTCTACTCAATCCATAGCGTGCAAAGAATAAAAACACGCATCACACGGGTCATCATATGTGAAGGGGCAACAATCCCCGCGCGCCTGACGCGACTTTATGTCCTTACTCCTAGGCAACTTAAACAGGACCTGTCACCCACCTCCTGCATTGCAATCTAAATGCAGCAAGGGGTCCCCCATGTGTCTGGCTGCTCTGTACCCCCAGATATATCAGTGTTTGAAGTCAGGAGGGCATTCCCTGGGGCTGGAGTCAGGTCTATTCAAGGGGGTCCATTCCCGCCCCCTGCCTCTCCTTTCTTTTCCTCGCCGCCTCCCTCCTGTCTGTTATGCCATCCTGGTCTGCGCATGCGCCTCCTTGTGCTCATTGATGCAGGCACAGAGCGAGGTATTGTTTGTTTTGGTCCCGCGCGCCTGTCCCGCCTCCGACATCAGCGCCTTTGCCCGCCCTGGTCCGTGTTATGCTGTATACATAGAGCAGGGCGGGAATCTAGCGCTTGCGCAATAGCCCTCTGCAAGCAGAAGCAGATTACCAGCAGTGTCATTCCGTTAATACTGTTCTTCATACGGTTACATTAGTTTGGCACAATTCATTGATATTAATCCAGATAGTTTTTAATACACAAAAAACAACGTTTCCTACATCTCCAGCTTATATTGTCTTTATACTGAGACTCAACATAAATCAGAGACGAAGAAAGCGCCGGTGATCGATGCTGTAAATGTATCGGTATGTACTGTGCATAGACAGAAGGTCCGAAACACCTCAGGTGTGCAGGGTTGTTGCCCCTGACATGTGATGACACGCGTGACGCATGTGTTAATATTTTGCAAGTTATGGAGAGAATAAAGAAATCTTATTTTTTGGCATCGCCTGGGTGTGGATTGTCCATCCTATCTGTACCCTCAGAGGATTGCACCCACACTGACCCTGGCACCCGTGGTCGGGATCCTCCGGTGAGCACTGAATGTTTCCTTCCTATCTGTACCCTCAGTGGATTGCAGCCACACTGACCCTGGCACCCGTGGTCAGGATCCTCCGGTGAGCACTGAATGTTTCCTTCTTATCTGTACCCTCAGTGGATTGCACCCACACTGACCCTGGCACCCGTGGTCGAGATCCTCCGGTGAGCACTGAATGTTTCGTTCCTATATGTACCCTCAGTGGATTGCAGCCACACTGACCCTGGCACCCGTGGTCGGGATCCTCCGGTGAGCACTGAATGTTTCCTTCCTATCTGTACCCTCAGTGGATTGCACCCACACTGACCCTGGCATCCGTGGTCGGGATCCTCCGGTGAGCACTGAATGTTTCCTTCCTATCTGTACCCTCAGTGGATTGCAGCCACACTGACCCTGGTACCCGTGGTCGGGATCCTCCGGTGAGCACTGAATGTTTCCTTCCTATCTGTACCCTCAGTGGATTGCAGCCACAATGACCCTGGCAGCCGTGGTCGGGATCCTCTGGTGAGCACTGAATGCTTCCTTCCTATCTGTACCCTCAGAGGATTGCACCCACACTGACCCTGGCACCCGTGGTCGGGATCCTCTGGTGAGCACTGAATGTTTCCTTACTATCTGTACCCGCAGTGGATTGCAGCCACACTGACCCTGGCACCCGTGGTCGGGATCCTCCGGTGAGCACTGAATGTTTCCTTCCTGTCTGTACCCTCAGTGGATTGCAGCCACACTGACCCTGGTACCCGTGGTCGGGATCCTCCGGTGAGCACTAAATGTTTCCTTCCTATCTGTACCCTCAGAAGATTGCAGCCACACTGACCCTGGCACCCGTGGTGGGGATTCTCCGGTGAGCACTGAATGTTTCCTTCCTATCTGTACCCTCAGTGGATTGCAGCCACAATGACCCTGGCAGCCGTGGTCGGGATCCTCTGGTGAGCACTGAATGCTTCCTTCCTATCTGTACCCTCAGAGGATTGCACCCACACTGACCCTGGCACCCGTGGTCGGGATCCTCTGGTGAGCACTGAATGTTTCCTTCCTATCTGTACCCTCAGAGGATTGCAGCCACACTGACCCTGGCACCCGTGGTCGGGATCCTCTGGTGAGCACTGAATGTTTCCTTCCTATCTGTACCCTCAGAGGATTGCACCCACACTGACCCTGGCACCCGTGGTCGGGATCCTCCGGTGAGCACTGAATGTTTCCTTCCTATCTGTACCCTCAGTGGATTGCAGCCACACTGACCCTGGCACCCGTGGTCAGGATCCTTCGGTGAGCACTGAATGTTTCCTTCCTATCTGTACCCTCAGAGGATTGCAGCCACACTGACCCTGGCACCCGTGGTCAGGATCCTCCGGTGAGCACTGAATGTTTCCTTCCTATCTGTACCCTCAGAAGATTGCAGCCACACTGACCCTAGCACCCGTGGTCGGGATCCTCCGGTGAGCACTGAATGTTTCCTTCCTATCTGTACCCTCAGTGGATTGCAGCCACACTGACCCTGGCACCCGTGGTCAGGATCCTCCGGTGAGCACTGAATGTTTCCTTCTTATCTGTACCCTCAGTGGATTGCACCCACACTGACCCTGGCACCCGTGGTCGAGATCCTCCGGTGAGCACTGAATGTTTCGTTCCTATATGTACCCTCAGTGGATTGCAGCCACACTGACCCTGGCACCCGTGGTCGGGATCCTCCGGTGAGCACTGAATGTTTCCTTCCTATCTGTACCCTCAGTGGATTGCACCCACACTGACCCTGGCATCCGTGGTCGGGATCCTCCGGTGAGCACTGAATGTTTCCTTCCTATCTGTACCCTCAGTGGATTGCAGCCACACTGACCCAGGCACCCGTGGTCGAGATCCTCCGGTGAGCACTGAATGTTTCCTTCCTATCTGTACCCTCAGTGGATTGCAGTCACACTGACCCTGGCAAACGTGGTCGGGATCCTCCGGTGAGCACTGAATGTTTGCTTCCTATCTGTACCCTCAGTGGATTGCAGTCACACTGACCCTGGCACCCGTGGTCAGGATCCTCTGGTGAGCACTGAATGTTTCCTTCCTATCTGTAACCTCAGTGGATTGCAGCCACACTGACCCTGGCACCCGTGGTCGGGATCCTCCGGTGAGCGCTGAATCTTTCCTTCCTATCTGTACCCTCAGTGGATTGCAGTCACACTGACCCTGGAACCCGTGGTCGGGATCCTCCGGTGAGCACTGAATGTTTCCTTCCTATCTGTACCCTCAGTGGATTGCAGTCACACTGACCCTGGCACCCGTGGTCAGGATCCTCCGGTGAGCACTGAATGTTTCCTTCCCATCTGTACCCACAGTGGATTGCAGCCACACTGACCCTGGCACCCGTGGTCGGGATCCTCCGGTGAGCACTGAATGTTTCCTTCATTTCTGTACCCTCAGTGGATTGCAGTCACACTGACCCTGGCACCCGTGGTCGGGATCCTCCGGTGAGCACTGAATGTTTCCTTCCTATCTGTACCCTCAGTGGATTGCAGTCACACTGACCCTGGCACCCGTGGTCGGGATCCTCCGGTGAGCACTGAATGTTTCCTTCCTATCTGTGCCCTCAGTGGATTGCAGCCACACTGACCCTGGCACCCGTGGTCGGGATCCTCCGGTGAGCACTGAATGTTTCCTTCCTATCTGTACCCTCAGAGGATTGCAGCCACACTGACCCTGGCACCCGTGGTCGGGATCCTCCGGTGAGCACTGAATGTTTCCTTCCTATCTGTACCCTCAGTGGATTGCAGCCACACTGACCCTGGCACCCGTGGTTGGGATCCTCCGGTGAGCACTGAATGTTTCCTTCCTATCTGTACCCTCAGTGGATTGCAGTCACACTGACCCTGGCACCCGTGGTCGGGATCCTCTGGTGAGCACTGAATGTTTCCTTCCTATCTGTACCCACAGTGGATTGCAGCCACACTGACCCTGGCACCCGTGGTCAGGATCCTCCGGTGAGCACTGAATGTTTCCTTCCTATCTGTACCCTCAGTGGATTGCAGCCACACTGACCCTGGCCCCCGTGGTGGGGATCCTCCAGTGAGCACTGAATGTTTCCTTCCTATCTGTACCCGCAGTGGATTGCAGCCACACTGACCCTGACACCCGTGGTGTCTGTGGTGCTGCCTGCTGTCACTCCTGCCGCTGGTGCCATTGCACAGATACAATACCTTGGGTATTACACGTTTTTAAGTCTTGTCAACTTTCTACAATACAAACCCCCAGGACAAGGTGAGTGCAGACCCAGAATAAGCAGGGGGCCCCGGGGCCCAGCAGGGATATTGTGGGGCCCTGTGACTAGACGCCACAGAGTGGTATTGCACTTATTATATAGATGTAATATTATTGTAAGTTGCTAGTTTGGGATTTAAATCTCATGGAGTCTGTTTCTACACTCACTTAGGACCACACCACCTAGAGTAGGGGGAAACAGTACTTGGTAGATCCCAGAAGGGTGGGGGCGGAGCTTAGGATTGAGTAAGAGTGACAGTTGACAGTTTACCTCAGACGGCGCTGGGAAGGCAAACAGAGTGGTCAGGCCAGCTGAGCGGAGGGTACCCCATCTTTAAGTGGGGACCCAGGACAGAAGGCAACGGGCCAGGACTGGTAAGAGCCGGCTGGTCACGTTGAGAGAGCACCGGCGACACTGACAGCCGAGGCAGCCAGGAGTTCAACCCTGACTGCAAAACCGACGAGCTGCAGGCCCAACAGAACCGGGTTGCTGACAGCCCCACGAAGGCACCTCATCCCTCAAGTCTATAAACCGGTTCAGGACACTAGAAGAAATTAAAAGGGACAGGCTGAATTCCGTGGACGGGGGCTTTAGTCCTTGGGCCCAAATTACCGGACCGGTAAAGCACAGACCTTATCTTCTAGACACAGACCAAAGGACTGGCGGGTGAGCTCTACAGAGGTGGGAAAGATAGAAAGACAGATAAGTGGAAAACCCTGAAAGACAAAGAGAGGACATCTAGAGACTCCATAAGAGAAACTCTGAGTTGGCAACAACACCCTGAAAACCAAACTGTACCATGTCTTCTTATGCCAGGATTATATATACTGAGGATTACACCCAGTATACAGGACAGGAGAAGTGGTACTGTGCAGTGTATATATTGTGAGGCACCGCCGGCATGGTCCTCATGGCCGGGGCGTGTCACATGCAGGATCAAGGTATGATCCTGTGCACACTGGCCGGTTTGACTGTGATAATGCTGTGTGAACCAACTGTGAACACAAGGTTTCATGAGCCTAATGAGCGCGCAGTGAGAGTGGGATGAGATCGAGGAAGCCCTAAGGGATGTAAGGGCTGAGTGCTGACAACCCGGAACACAGGGAGTTAACCTGAGCTGTGTGAAAGGCTGATTATCAGCAGCTAAGGGGGGTGTCCATGTGGGAGTGGCTGGCACGATAAGAGGCAGCCAGCTGAAGTGATTGAGAGGATTGATTCAGATGGAAGCTGAGACCAGCCAAGTGCAGAGCAGTCTGGAGGCTCTGAGTAAATGACGGGAGCATGCTAGCTCCATGCCGGTGCCGAGGTCCGGGGTCGTGTCCGCACCTGGAGGGGGAAGCCGTGGTTGACCCGTGGACGCTGGACTGGGCATGCGAGGAAACATGTCCAGGACGGAGCCTGTGAGAGGCTTGGCCAACCCGTTACCCAGGTAGCGAGACCCGGATCCGTGCCCGGTAAGACAGCGGTTCCCGTGTAACGGAGTGAGCTGTGTGTGAGTAATGCCAGGCGGGCATAACCGCTATTGGGTCCGACTAGGCAGTCGGTAAAGGACCCGTTGATGTATGTAGGGGCTTAGGCAATTGCCCTGAATGTAAGATGATGACCTATGTAAGAGCATTGTATAATAATGTGGGGAGAAAGTGACCCAGCCAGTATGGATGATGGTGGAGGCGTTCCGTCCCTGTGGGACGAGAGGGAGGCTTGCCCTGCTTCTTGCAGAGGGTACCCGTCCCTCAACCACGGCCTCTAATGGTGTGGGTGTGCCTGTGGTGCCAGACACAGGGGTAATAGGGCTCCTAGTAGGTAACGGATGAGGTTCCCGTGTACTATGGTTTGCCAGTCCCTGTAATGGGCCATGGAGGAGCCACAGTCCCTGGATGATGGGCTGTGAGCGTGTGGAAGAAATGTATGTGATCCATGGACGTTTGAATGATGGATCACACATGGTATGTAAGGCCCGGTCAGGCAGGAATCCTGACTACGGGGTAATGTTATGTCATCGAGCTGGGTGACTAAAGCCGGGCGGCAGGTACCGCCATTGGGACCCACAGGGCCCGTTGAGGCGTATGTAACGAAGGTCAGACGCAGGGGTTAAAAGGGCTCCTAGAGTGGGGGCACCATGGTTGAACCAGGTGGACTCTGACCAGGACGTAGGCGGAGATACGTCCAGGAAGGAGCCCCTTGGGGATACATGACATACCCGGTACTCAGGTTGCTCGATCCCTGTTATGAACCCGGAGGGGTCATTGTCGAAGTATAACAAATGTATTTATCATAAATATACTGTAAGATGTGTAAGTAGGCCGGAGGCCGTAACTACCACTGGAGCAGGTGTTAGAGCTCCAATGGGGAAAGAGTCGTGGTTACAGGTCCCGGGTTATTGTGAATGTATATGTGCAATGTTCTATGTAATGTATGATGTATTTATGTAAAGTGTTTAGAATCAATGTGATATGTGTCCAACATACTACCCGGGTTATGTTATTATATGTGAAAAATAAACGGGTACACATTGGTTAAACTTATAAACACGTGTTTTGTCGTTATGCAAGCGGGTTCCCCGGTTGCTACCTCACAATATACAGAATAATACAGATACTGAGGATTACACCCAGTACACAGGACAGGAGAAGTGGAACTGTGCAGTGTATATATATACAGAATAATACAGATACTGAGGATTACACCCAGTATACAGGACAGGAGAAGTGGTACTGTGCAGTGTATATATACAGAATAATACAGATACTGAGGATTACACCCAGTATACAGGACAGGAGAAGTGGTACTGTGCAGTGTATATATACAGAATAATACAGATACTGAGGATTACACCCAGTACACAGGACAGGAGAAGTGGTACTGTGCAGTGTATATATACAGAATAATACAGATACTGAGGATTACACCCAGTATACAGGACAGGAGAAGTGGTACTGTGCAGTGTATATATACAGAATAATACAGATACTGAGGATCACACCCTGTATACAGGACAGGAGAAGTGGTACTGTGCAGTGTATATATACAGAATAATACAGATACTGAGGATTACACCCAGTATACAGGACAGGAGAAGTGGTACTGTGCAGTGTATATATACAGAATAATACAGATACTGAGGATTACACCCAGTATACAGGACAGGAGAAGTGGTACTGTGCAGTGTATATATACAGAATAATACAGATACTGAGGATTACACCCAGTATACAGGAGAAGTGGTGCTGTGCAGTGTATATGTGGCACCCTGGCACCTGTTGGGCACCACAGAAATCCTTAGGTACAAATGGAGTAAGTAACAGCACAGCAAAACCACAACACAAACAACACTTAGAACACCTGGTTTCACCCCGAGCCTCTAGGGGGAGCTACCACTGGTCACTTGAGCCAGTTCCCCCTATAAAAAGAGTCTTGGAGGGAGAAACTTCAGAGTGTGGTAGACGCTACAAGAGCTGCCTGCCTGTGTGAAACCTCCACCCTATGAGGAACGCACTAGGCCCTGCTAGCCTGTTAGCCAGTGGAGATCCCTGCAATTGGGATAATAGGAAGAAGGAGATCACCTCTCAGGAATACAGAGTTAATCCAACTCTTTCCAAACCATCCGGTTACTGGAACCGAAGCTGTGGAAGCTACAAAGCCCTCACAGAGAACCAGCACATCCAACAGGAGGTTTAGCCACCTGTTCCACCTGATGCACCTACCCACGAGAGCCCAGGGAAGAGTACTGATCCTGCTCAGACCCTTTTACAGTGCCCTCAGTGCTGACAACCAGGTGAAGCAAGTTCCATTGAACACCCTGCCCGGTCCGGCTGGATTCCACATCCACCCGACCTTAGCACCAGAAGTAGAGAAAGGAAGCCTAACACTGCTTGCTGTGAAACTCCATAAGTGCCAACTTCACTATCCCGGTCCGAGTGTACCTGACTACCATCCAGTAAAGGTACCTAAAAGAGACTTTGTGTGGTTGTCCATTACTCCTGGATTCAGCGCAGCGTCCCGCAGCTGCCTCACAACATCTTGCGCAGCTCCCGGCTCCGGGGATTCCCGCTCATCCTGTGGGGAGCGTTCCATCTCGCTGTGTACCATCCCCCGGAGACCCGAACAGCGCTGGTAAAGTTACCAGAACACCCGCAGGTGGCGTCACGAAGACAAATCACCCCCACTGTTCCGCCATTCCCCTATTGATCTGGACCACCGGGCCTACACCACCGCAGGCGCGGTTCCGTGACTGGAGGAGAAACAACGCCCGCTACGTGTATCCCCCGGCTACGGTGAGTCAGAATTTGGCGTCACGAACAGGATACGAGCAGGCCCGTTATCACGGGTATTGTGTGCTATTTATTGACTGTAAATATCGAACTGTACATTTGGTCCGCCATTGCTGCGCGAAAAGGCGGGAAAAGAAGGGGCGTGACTGTGCAGAGGGCGCGAAGATTGGCCCCACCCCCACGCTCTGACGACTTCCTCCGTACGCAGCAGGAACCGGAAACTCCCGTGGTGCCTCACTCCTCACCGCGAGGCCGACACTTCCGTTTGCAACCGAGGGAAAGGCTACGCTTAACTAAGGGGGAGCGACCATGAGTAACCCGGCTCCCGATCACGCGGTGCCCCCGCTAGACCAAGCGGCACCTCAAAACATACCTCTTGATGGACAGCAACAAGTCGGCGGTATGCTACCGCAACCCGCTCCGATTATGCCGATGTCTCTACCCTACGTTCCTAGTGCGACCTGGTTACCCAAGTACAGCGGCGTACCCAGCACCTTGGAGAACTTCCAGAGGAAGATATGCCAGGCCCTGGACATGTACCCGATGACCGGTAAGCAAAGAGCTTCAGTTATTATGGGACAGTTAACCGGTGCAGCCGAACTGCAGAGCCGCAGCTGGCCTGTAGAAGTTCAGGAATCTGTGGAGCAGATATTCGCTAGATTAACTCGGGTCTTTGAGTGCCATACCGAAGCTGGATTAAGACTGTCATTCTATCGTTGTAACCAAGGGGCACAAGAAACTGTCCTTGATTATTCACTGCGCTTGCAAGAAGCATACAGACTGTTAAAACAAGTCGATCCAGATAGTGCTCGAGATGAGAACAAAGCGTTAATTGGACAATTTATTGTGGGCCTTAAACTGTCTGAGGATAGGAAGCAAGCAAGCTGGTGGTCCATACAAAATCCAGGCGCAGAGTTTGATACCTTGAGAGACTTAACAGTCTGGGGACAGCGACTCGCTGAAGTACCTGATCCCGCTTCACCGCAGCAGCAGCAGTACGCTGACACCCCTTCCGTGCCGGCAGCAGCATCTCCAATCCCTGCGATTCAGTCCAGTGCACAGACTGTAACACCTGACCGGTTTGATCAACTGTGTGCTAATGTCGAGCAGCTGATGAAAGACGTGGCCAAGCTACAAGCTGGGAGAAGACCCAAGACAGAAGCAAGGCCATCGGACAAGATTCAACTCGCCGACAGCCCGGATGACGTCCCCTGGATGAGGAGAAAGACACAGCCGTCGCGAGGAAAACCTGCAGACCGCCGCAGTCCTGACAGACGCCGCAACAGTCAGCAGAACGACTTAGGAGGACGCAACCTGCAATCCCGTCCTTTAAACGAGCGACCCCTGGGCGAGAAGGGCCAACCCCAGGAGTAGACTGTGCAGGCCCTACGTCCAGCTGGGAACACAAGTATGTGGGAGACTGTCCATACTTACCAATCGTCATCGATGGCATCGCTATCTCCGCCTTGATAGACACTGGATCCCAGGTGACATCCATCCCCAGTACCCTTTACAAGCAGTTCTGGCCAGATGTTAAGTTAGAACCCCCAAATCCCGAGATGAACCTTGAAGCCACTAATGGTATTCCGGTTACCATAGAGGGACAGTGGGAAGCTACAGTAAAGGTGGGGAGGGTGCAGTTGAAAAACCAGGGTATCTTAGTGGTCCAGGATAAGCCTAACCACAAGGATCCATATGTCATATTGGGTACCAATGTCATGATCAAATGCCTCGATGAAGTGTTGTTTTTACTCCAACAGAGTGCTGAAGCCGGTAAACCCAGAGAAAAGAGGGCTATCCAAAAGCAGATCAGAGCTCTGGTGTATCAACAACAGGTAACCTTGTCAAATGGTGAGATTGGCAGAGTAAGGGTCACAGATCCCATTCCAATTGTGGTACCACCCAGAAGTGAAATGATGATCTGGTGTCGAGCAGCCATAGGCCTCAGAGGGCAGGACTACCAAGCTGTAGTAGAACCTGTAATGTCCGACAGTAGTCCTACGCTCTTGACAGCCAGAGGGTTAGTTGATGTAAGAAAGGGGAGAGTCCCCGTACGCATATTGAATTATGGTGATGACGAAGTCAGACTACCTAGATATGCAACTGTTGCTAAATTGTACCAAGTAAAAGATGATGCTGTGATTGATGTAAAATCCTCAAACCAAATAGTCACTGATGAACCCCCTCACTCCAAAGATCAGTTAGAGAAATGGTGTCAAGACCTCAGTGTAGGAACTGACAACACACCCTCTCACCAGAAAAATGGAGTATACCGGGTGGTTCGGGAGTATGAGCAAGTGTTCAGCAAACACCCACTTGACTTTGGGAGGATTAAAGGGGTACAACATCATATCCCCACAAACAACCATGCACCCATCAAAGAAAGGTACAGGCCTATACCGCCCACTCACTACCAGAAAGCAAAAGAGATGCTTCAGGACATGAAGAATGCAGGAGTCATTAGGGATAGCTGTAGTCCCTGGGCCCGCACCACTAGTCCTGGTTAAAAAGAAGGATGGTAGTATGAGGATGTGTGTAGATTATAGGCAAATCAACAAAGTCACACACAAAGATGCATACCCGTTACCCCGCATAGAAGAGTCACTAGCTGCACTCAAATCTGCCAACTACTTCTCCACATTAGATCTTACTAGTGGGTACTGGCAGGTTGCCGTTGCAGAGGAGGATCGTGAGAAGACAGCCTTCACGACTCCCATGGGCTTATGCGAGTTCAACAGTATGCCATTCGGTTTGTGCAATGCCCCAGGAACATTCCAGAGACTTATGGAGTGTTGTTTGGGCCATAAGAACTTTGAGACTGTCTTGTTATACCTTGATGATGTCATTGTCTACTCTCAGACCTATGAAGATCACCTCCAACACCTGAGTGAAGTGTTCGAGTCACTGTCCAAGTACGGGATGAAACTGAAACCGTCCAAATGCCACCTGCTGAAACCCAAGGTCCAATACCTAGGACATGTGGTCAGCGCCGAAGGCGTAGCACTGGATCCGGATAAGGTCACCGTCATCAAGGACTGGCCAGCACCAATCAATCACAAAGAGGTACGTCAATTTCTAGGACTGGTCGGGTACTACCGACGATTCATCAAGGGCTATACCAAGATAGCCGCACCTATGCAAGATCTCTTAGTAGGTCAATCCAAAAACGGCAAGATCAGGGGACCCCCGTTCCACTGGGGCCCAGAGCAGGACAAGTCCTTCCAAACGTTAAAAGATGCTTTAACTGGAGAAGAAATCCTGGCTTACCCTGACTACAATCTACCGTTTCTGTTGTACACTGACGCAAGTAATGAAGGTTTAGGAGCAGTCCTATCTCAACGTCAGCAGGGCAAGGAGAAGGTGATAGCCTACGCAAGCAGAAAGCTTCGTCCCACCGAAAGGAACCCGGAAAACTACAGCTCCTTCAAGCTGGAGTTCCTGGCCCTGGTCTGGGCGATTACAGAGCGTTTCAAGCATTACCTGGCATCCGCCCCGTTCACAGCTTTCACAGACAACAATCCTCTAACACACTTAGAGACTGCAAAGCTGGGAGCCCTAGAACAGCGTTGGATAGCAAGACTCGCTAACTACGACTTCACTGTAAAGTACCGGGCAGGTCACAAGAACGGCAATGCTGATGCCCTGTCCCGAATGCCCCACCTTCCTGAAGAGGGAGAAGACATAGATGACCTAGAAGAGATTGAACTACCTGCTTTCCACCGTTCCGGTACAGCAACATGTCATCAGAGAAACCAGACACGTGTAGAGAGGACCGTGAACCCGTTACCTCACCATGACTGGAAGGAGGCTCAAGCCAATGACCCAGATGTCAGCCTGGTAAGGGATCTCATCACTCAAGAACACGCCAATATGGACTCTGATGCCTCACCAACTGCTAAACGCCTGTGGAAGGAGAAAGGAAGGTTGTTTGTCTACCAAGGTAAACTATGCAGAAGATACCTCAACCCACGAACCCATGAACTCATCTGGCAGATCGTAGTTCCCAAGACTGAAGTCCAAATGATCCTTGAAGCATACCATGATGATGCAGGACACTTTGGATGGAAGAAGCTGGAGAGACTCCTGAAAGATCGGTTCTACTGGGTCGGTATGAGAGGTTCCATTGATAAATGGTGTAAAAACTGTGGACCATGTCACCTTCGAAGAAAAGACCATCTAACTCAGAAAGCTCCGTTGCAACCAATTGTTACCACCAAACCTCTTGAAATAGTTGCTCTCGACCATGTGAAGCTTACCCCAAGTCGAACCGGGTACACCTACGCTCTCACCATCGTTGATCACTACTCAAGATTCCTGGTAGTCGTTCCAGTTAAGGATTTAACTGCTGAGGTAGCAGCCAAAGCGTTCCAGAGTTACTTCTGTCGCCCCCATGGGTATCCAGACCAGGTCTTAACTGACCAAGGGCCAGCCTTCGAATCAGCTCTTTTCCAAGAATTCTTAGGGCTGTATGGGTGTAAGAAAATCCGCACAACACCTTATCATCCTCAGACGAACGGTTTATGTGAGAAGATGAACCACATAGTCATTGACATGCTCAAGACCTTACCAGTTGAAGAGAGAAATCAATGGCCAGAGAAACTTCCAGATCTCGTGGACATCTACAACCACATACCTGTCAGTTCGACAAATTACACACCTGCTTACTTGATGAGAGCAAGACCAGGTAAACTGCCTATTGATTTGCAGATGGGAACCATTGAACCCACAGAACTCTTCTGATGAAGACTGGGTCAGCCAACGCCAAGAAAAGTACAGAAAAGTACAAGAAAGCGTGGAAAGGAACCTTGAAATCAGTAGGACCAAACAAGAGAAAGACTTTAACAAGCATGCCTCAGCTGAACCACTAGCTATAGGTGATGTAGTGCTGAAAAGAAAAAGAAAAACTAACAAATTGGATAACAGTTGGGAATCCATACCCTACACCGTTATGCCGTCACACTTTGATAACTCAAAAACTTGTGTTATTAGCAAAGACAATGGTAATACTATCGCAACTGTCTCAAGGGATCATTTGAAGAAATGTCCGCCACAGTTAATCCCACAAGCAACCAGTTACCCTGCTGTAACTACAGATGAAGAAACAAAAGAAAATCTAGTCCTTACAGAAATTGGATACTTACCAGCTGATTGGCCACAAATAGGTGATGCATTCCTCATACCAGTTATGCACTTCTACCAGCCTACAGAAGGTCAGCCAAAGCCAAATCCAATTCCACAAGTCCAACAAGAAGAAGTCCAAGTGCAAGAATTGCAGCCTGTTATCATGGAACCTGAGATTCCTGTAATCGGTCAGCCTGCTAGTCCCACAGTAAGAGAAGCTATTCCTAATCAACTACCTACAGAGGTCAGTCCAGTTGATAGACTCCGCACTTACTATGGTCTTACACAAAGCAGACATAGAGAAGTACCAACCACTTCGTACACTACACAAACAGCTTTGGAAACACCCACACTACGCAGATCCACACGTAGTACATTAGGTCAACCCCCACATAAACTTGGAGAATGGGTTTAAAATGTAGTGGAAAATGTAACCTGTAAGTGTTTGTATATAATACTGTTTTTCAAAACCTGTAAAAAGTAGTGTACAGAAGGTGGAGGAACTGGGCTATGTCCCAAGTATACTAAGTTGGGAACAGAAAGCGCCTGGTAAGGTATAGAAGGTTAGTACCGGCCTCCCAAGCAGAGACACCCGTAGGGAATGTATAAAGTTTACCATGTATCTCTGGACTTTACCTTTTTCCTTTTCAAAAACTTGGACAATTGTCACAGGACTTGTGTGACCACTAACTTTACCTTTTTCCAGCCTGCGGCAGATGGACTAGTGCCGTACGGACTGCTTTTCACCTTTTCCACATTTTTCACTTCCTTTTCAGTGATTTTTGTGTTTTCTTTAAGACTTTGTAAATTGAATGTTATAAACTGCTTAGTGTTAAGTTGTAAAATAACCTTTTTGCTCAGCCGGGAGAACTGAGTTTAACTAAGGGGGAATGTGGCACCCTGGCACCTGTTGGGCACCACAGAAATCCTTAGGTACAAATGGAGTAAGTAACAGCACAGCAAAACCACAACACAAACAACACTTAGAACACCTGGTTTCACCCCGAGCCTCTAGGGGGAGCTACCACTGGTCACTTGAGCCAGTTCCCCCTATAAAAAGAGTCTTGGAGGGAGAAACTTCAGAGTGTGGTAGACGCTACAAGAGCTGCCTGCCTGTGTGAAACCTCCACCCTATGAGGAACGCACTAGGCCCTGCTAGCCTGTTAGCCAGTGGAGATCCCTGTAATTGGGATAATAGGAAGAAGGAGATCACCTCTCAGGAATACAGAGTTAATCCAACTCTTTCCAAACCATCCGGTTACTGGAACCGAAGCTGTGGAAGCTACAAAGCCCTCACAGAGAACCAGCACATCCAACAGGAGGTTTAGCCACCTGTTCCACCTGATGCACCTACCCACGAGAGCCCAGGGAAGAGTACTGATCCTGCTCAGACCCTTTTACAGTGCCCTCAGTGCTGACAACTAGGTGAAGCAAGTTCCATTGAACACCCTGCCCGGTCCGGCTGGATTCCACATCCACCCGACCTTAGCACCAGAAGTAGAGAAAGGAAGCCTAACACTGCTTGCTGTGAAACTCCATAAGTGCCAACTTCACTATCCCGGTCCGAGTGTACCTGACTACCATCCAGTAAAGGTACCTAAAAGAGACTTTGTGTGGTTGTCCATTACTCCTGGATTCAGCGCAGCGTCCCGCAGCTGCCTCACAACATCTTGCGCAGCTCCCGGCTCCGGGCATTCCCGCTCATCCTGTGGGGAGCGTTCCATCTCGCTGTGTACCATCCCCCGGAGACCCGAACAGCGCTGGTAAAGTTACCAGAACACCCGCAGGTGGCGTCACGAAGACAAATCACCCCCACTGTTCCGCCATTCCCCTATTGATCTGGACCACCGGGCCTACACCACCGCAGGCGCGGTTCCGTGACTGGAGGAGAAACAACGCCCGCTACGTGTATCCCCCGGCTACGGTGAGTCATATATATACAGAATAATACAGATACGGAGGATTACACCCAGTATACAGGACAGGAGAAGTGGTACTGTGCAGTGTATATA
The DNA here is from genome assembly GCA_033576535.1 of Allobates femoralis. Taxonomy (NCBI): domain Eukaryota; kingdom Metazoa; phylum Chordata; class Amphibia; order Anura; family Aromobatidae; genus Allobates; species Allobates femoralis. The sequence continues at coordinate 8,749 of JARQOC010001787.1, read as the reverse complement.
TACAGAATAATACAGATACTGAGGATTACACCCAGTATACAGGACAGGAGAAGTGGTACTGTGCAGTGTATATATACAGAATAATACAGATACTGAGGATTACACCCAGTACACAGGACAGGAGAAGTGGTGCTGTGCAGTGTATATATACAGAATAATACAGATACTGAGGATTACACCCAGTATACAGGACAGGAGAAGTGGTGCTGTGCAGTGTATATATACAGTATAATACAGATACTGAGGATTACACCCAGTATACAGGACAGGAGAAGTGGTACTGTGCAGTGTATATATACAGAATAATACAGATACTGAGGATTACACCCAGTATACAGGACAGGAGAAGTGGTGCTGTGCAGTGTATATATACAGTATAATACAGATCCTGAGGATTACACCCAGTATACAGGACAGGAGAAGTGGTACTGTGCAGTGTATATATACAGAATAATACAGACACTAAGGATTATACCCAGTATACAGGACAGGAGAAGTGGTACTGTGCAGTGTATATATACAGAATAATACAGATACTGAGGATTACACCCAGTATACAGGACAGGAGAAGTGGTGCTGTGCAGTGTATATATATACAGAATAATACAGATACTGAGGATTACACCCAGTATACAGGACAGGAGAAGTGGTACTGTGCAGTGTATATATACAGAATAATACAGATACTGAGGATTACACCCAGTATACAGGACAGGAGAAGTGGTGCTGTGCAGTGTATATATACAGAATAATACAGATACTGAGGATTACACCCAGTATACAGGACAGGAGAAGTGGTGCTGTGCAGTGTATATATATACAGAATAATACAGATACTGTGGATTACACCCAGTATACAGGACAGGAGAAGTGGTACTGTGCAGTGTATATATACAGAATAATACAGATACTGAGGATTACACCCAGTGTACAGGACAGGAGAAGTGGTACTGTGCAGTGTATATATACAGAATAATACAGATACTGAGGATTACACCCAGTATACAGGACAGGAGAAGTGGTACTGTGCAGTGTATATATACAGAATAATACAGATACTGAGGATTACACCCAGCATACAGGACAGGAGAATTATACCCAGGAGGCTGTGCTATATAGATAGGAGGCTGTGGTATAGATAGCCAAGACTCAGCCAAATCCCAAAGATGGGGAAAGATTAAAGATGGAGGCAGAATGTCCAGTGCTGGGCGTCGATAGGAACAGAATCCATGGAGGCACCGGGAAGAACAGAGAGCGAACGCTGCCTGCTGGAAAACTTTCCGCTGCTGCACATTACAGACTGCGGGCCATATGCAGAACACAGACTACCCACTGTATACACATTAGAGACTGCGAGCTGTATGCACATCACAGACTGAGAGCAGTATACACATTACAGACTGAGAGCAGTATACACATTACAGACTGAGGGCCGTAAACACATTACAAACTGCCCGCTATATGCACATTGCAGACTGCAGGCAGACTGGCCGCTGCGTGCCCAGTGCAGACTGGCCGCTGCGTGCCCAGTGCAGACTGGCCGCTGCGTGCGCGCTGCAGACTGGCCGCTGCGTGCGCGCTGCAGACTGGCCGCTGCGTGCGCCATGCAGACTGGCCGCTGCGTGCGCCGTGCAGACTGGCCGCTGCGTGCGCCGTGCAGACTGGCCGCTGCGTGCGCCGTGCAGACTGGCCGCTGCGTGCGCCGTGCAGACTGGCCGCTGCGTGCGCCGTGCAGACTGGCCGCTGCGTGCGCCGTGCAGACTGGGCGCTGCGTGCACCGTGCAGACTGGCCGCTGCGTGCACAGTACAGACTATGCACATCTGAGAGTGCTGGAGTAAATCTTATATACACAGCACTATACTGTATATACTGGTCCACACTACATACAGTATATAGGCACCCTAATACAGCATGTAGTGTGGACCTGTATATAAAGTTTAGTGTTCTTTAGAGACAGACACTCAGACAGACACTCAGACAGACACTCAGACAGAAAGAAAGAAAGAGAAAGAAAGACACAGACATGGAGTAACTCACATATAGCAGGACCTGTGATGATGTCACATAGAGGGGAGGCATCAGGGGTCACATGATCTGCTCAAGGAGGGATCTGGAATGTGATGAAGATAGTGACCTGTCGATCCTGATTGGTCAAAGTGGGGCCCTGCTTTGGGAAAATGGCCCCGCCCCCTACACAGCCGTGGCCCCGCCCCTTTAATGCCGCGGCCGCTCGGCGGCAGATGCCTAAAGTAGCAGACCTGCAGCTGGAGGAGCAGGCGGCCCACGCAGCCCACCAGTGGGCGGCCCCTCTGGAAAAGTCCCGCCTCTCCCGCCTATCAGTCCGGGCCTGGCTGCATCCCTCTGCAAGACATCTCACAATTGTGGACTTTTCAGAGCCGTCACATCTCTCTTCTGACTCTTCTGAACCATTTTGCCTAAGGAAAGGCATTTGCCTAATAATTAAGCACACCTTATATAGGATATTGATGTCATTACACCACACCCCTCCTCATTACAGAGATGCACATCACCTGATTTACTTAATTGGTAGTTGGCTCTCAGCCTATACAGCCTGGAGTAGGACAACATGGATAAAAAGTATCATAGGATCACAATACTCATCTGCCTAATAATTCTGCACACAGTGTATAATGATGTACACATAGACAAAGGATTTAGGTGGGGAAAGAAGAGAAGATGAGTTCATGCTCTTTTAGGACTTTGGGTTGTTTTGGTTAAAACTTGCTTTGGCCTGATCTGGTCTATGGACATTGGACATGGACTGAGCATGAGGTGCAGGACCAGCTGTCAGGTCCGTGCGGGGGTTGGGAATGGTGGGCTCAGGTGTAGAGTGTAAAGTTTGGCTTTTACATACTTTTCCTTAAAAAGTCTTCACACCTCATGAACCTTTCCACATTTTTTCATGCTTCACCCAGAAACCTAAATGTATTTGTAGGACCATCTTTCTCTGTCTTGTATTAGTATTCACCCCCTGAGTCAGCACTTTGTAGGACCACCTTTCTCTGTCTTGTATTAGTATTCACCCCCCTGAGTCAGCACTTTGTAGGGCCAACTTTCTCTGTCTTGTATTAGTATTCACCCCCCCGGAGTCAGCACTGCGTAGGACCACCTTTCTCTGTCTTGTATTGGTATTCACCCCCCTGAGTCAGCACTTTGTAGGACCACCTTTCTCTGTCTTGTATTAGTATTCAGTCCCCCCTGAGTCAGCACTTTGTAGGACCACCTTTCTCTGTCTTGTATTAGTATTCACCCCCTGAGTCAGCACTTTGTAGGACCATCTTTCTCTGTCTTGTATTAGTATTCACCCCCCCCCCCCCCCCGGAGTCAGCACTGCGTAGGACCAACTTTCTCTGTCTTGTATTAGTATTCACCCCCCTGAGTCAGCACTTTGTAGGACCAACTTTCTCTGTCTTGCATTAGTATTCACCCCCCTGAGTCAGCACTTTGTAGGACCACCTTTCTCTGTCTTGTATTAGTATTCATTCCCATGAGTCAGCACTTTGTAGGACCACCTTTCTATGTCTTGCATTAGTATTCACTCCCTGAGTCAGCACTTTGTAGGACCACTTTCCCTGTCTTGCATCAGTAGTCACCCCCCGGAGTCAGCACTTTGTAGAATCACCTTTCTCTGTCTTTCATTAGTATTCAGCCCCTGAGTCAGCACTTTGTTGGACCACCTTTCTTTGTTTTGCATTACTTTGTCTTTTTATGAGAAGAGGGACTAATCAGCTTGTTATCAAGGAGAGGGACCTATTAGCTTGTAATCAAGGATGACCATCCAACTTGTTATCAAGGAGAGGGAACATCCAGCTTGATATTGAGGAGAGCAAGCATCCAGCTTGTAATCGAGGATGACCATCCAGCTTGTTATCGATGAGTGAGACCATGCTGCTCTTTATAGATGAGAGGAGCCATCTAGCTTTTATTGAGGACAGGGACCATCTAGCTTGTTATCAAGAAGAGAGACCATCCAGCTTGTATCAAGGAGAAGGACTATCCAGCTTGTTATCAGTGCACTGTTCCTATATCTGAAGTAAAAGGGACTTTAGTTCCTATAGTAGGGCAGATTACACATGAAAAGCACCATATATGCTAAGCATTACATAGAGGGGCTAGAATAACATCTGCTTCCATCCAAACAATGTCTATTTCAGGGCAGACCTTGTATATTTTAGCAGGATAATGATAAACCATAACCTGCTCCATTGCAGAAACACAGCCCTGTAGAAGAAGAGTTCTGGGGATGAACCAGAAGAGAAAACAACTTGTGCTTCATGAAACAAAAAAATCTGGCAAAGACGTCAGACTGATGATCAGCGAGGACCCGACATCGGTTAAGAACGGGACAACGTCCCTCTGACAAAACTCCAGCTATTGTCTCCTCACTGCCCTGAGGTTTACAGGCTTAGAAATCTGCTTCTGTTGCCTCGTGGATTCATCATTTCATGGGTAAAGTCTGTCTCAGAGATCAGAGATTTCACATCATTTACATGACAGTTGCTGCTCATAAGATTCTATGGAGATGGGAGGAGCCAACAAACATTCTGCTGCAAGTTCACCTGAAACGGCAGCTGCAAGAACAAGAGAAAACCAAAGAAATCTTTATTGTTTTCTTTTTCATATCTTTCAGCTACACTTTACGGACTTGTCACTCTTTGTTATTTGTGGTGTAAACAGAACATTATTAATCCTGTTGAAGTCTCTAATCAGATATGATGAGAGTGAAATATGAGGACGAGGAGCAAACACTGAAGCTGTCACAATCTCCTTCACTAATGATGACCTGGGAGGAATGTCTCCATTCATGTCAGACACTTGCGGTCAATAAGTGACAGAGTTTCTTTTATAGGGGCACTCAGGGAGTGCGGAGCTAAAGATGATTACACGAGAGATACACAAGATCGTTTCGCCCTTGATATTGTAGACTCAGCGCCTGCTCTTTTTGAGATGCGGTTTCTCTTGTTTTTGAAAATATAAAAATTAAAAAAAGGAATTTTTTTTTAAATGAAAAGTATTTGCTTCTCCGCATACTGTATGTGCATCCATATAATAACTTTTATACAAAAAAAAACAAAACATAACCTTAAATAAATAATGTGCAGATCTACAGTGGTGTGCACACTCAGATGCATAATAGTGGAGGTATAAAAGCTAAATAACTGCATACATTTACATACACACAATTATCTGCTGAATGAATTACAGACACTATTCTACATAGTCTCCTCACTATCCAACAATCCAGAAAAACTCTTTAACACCTTTCACTCTCTCCTCAGTCCTAAAGTGCAGGCCCCCATCACTGACCTCTGTACTGATGATATGCCCCCATCACTGACCTATGTGCTGATGATCTGCCCCCATCACTGACCTCTGTGCTGATGATCTGCCCCCATCACTGACCTCTGTGCTGATGATCTGCCCCCAACACTGACCTCTGTGCTGATGATCTGCCCCCATCACTGACCTCTGTGCTGATGATCTGCCCATCACTGACCTCTGTGCCGATGATCTGCCCCCATCACTGACCTCTGTGCTGATGATCTGCCCCCATCACTGACCTCTGTGCTGATGATCTGCCCCCATCACTGACCTCTGTGCTGATGATCTGCCCCCAACACTGACCTCTGTGCTGATGATCTGCCCCCATCACTGATCACTGTGCTGATGATCTGCCCCCATCACTGACCTCTGTGCTGATGATCTGCCCCATCACTGACCTCTGTGCTGATCATCTGCCCCCGTCACTGACCTCTGTGCTGATAATCTATCACTGACCTCTGTGCTCATGATCTGCCCCATCACTGACCTCTGTGCTGATGATCTGCCCCCATCACTGACCTCTGTGCTGATGATCTGCCCCATCACTGACCTCTGTGCTGATGATCTGCCCCCATCACTGACCTCTGAGCTGATGATCTGCCCCCATCACTGACCTCTGTGCTGATGATCTGCCCCTAACACTGACCTCTGTGCTGATGATCTGCCCCATCGCTGACCTCTGTGCTGATGATCTGCCCCTATCACTGACCTCTGTGCTGATGATCTATCACTGACCTCTGTGCTCATGATCTGCCCCCATCACTGACCTCTGTACTGATGATCTGCCCCCATCACTGACCTCTGTGCTGATGATCTGCCCCATCACTGACCTCTGTGCTGATGATCTGCCCCCATCACTGACCTCTGTGCTGGTGATCTGTCCCTATCACTGACCTCTGTGCTGATGATCTACCCCCATCACTGACCTCTGTGCTGATGATCTGCCCCCATCACTGACCTCTGTGCTGATGATCTACCCCCATCACTGACCTCTGTGCTGATGATGTGCACCTATCACTGACCTCTGTGCTGATGATCTGCCCCTATCACTGACCTCTGTGCTGATGATCTGCCCCATCACTGACCTCTGTGCTGATGATCTGCCCCATCACTGACCTCTGTGCTGATGATCTGCCCCTATCACTGACCTCTGTGCTGATGATCTGGCCCTATCACTGACGTCTGTGCTGATGATCTGCCCCTATCACTGACCTCTGTGCTGATGATCTGCCCCATCACTGACCTCTGTGCTGATGATCTGCCCCATCACTGACCTCTGTGCTGATGATCTGCCCCTATCACTGACCTCTGTGCTGATGATCTGGCCCTATCACTGACGTCTGTGCTGATGATCTGCCCCTATCACTGACCTCTGTGCTGATGATCTGGTTTCTTACTTCACAGAGAAAATAGATAACATCTGCCAGGAAATCAGCTCCCAACCTCCAAGCGCTGACTCTCCCATTCTTCCCCACATCTCCTCTGGCTCACTCTCCACATTTGACCCAGTTACAGAAGAAGTCTCCAGGCTCCTCTCTTCCTGTCGTCCCATCACATGCACCACTGACCCCATCCCCTCACACCTACTCCAGTCCCTCTCTCCGGTCATCACCACTCACCTAACCAAAATCTTCAATCTCTCCCATTCTTCTGGCATCTTCCCCTCCTCCTTCAAACACTCAATCATTACTCCATTATTAAAGAAAACCTCTCTCGACCCATTCTGCACAAATAACTACAGACCAGTCTCCAATCTCCCCTTCATCTCTAAACTCCTGGAGCGCCTGGTCTACTCCTGCCTCACCCGTTACCTCTCCGCTCACTCTCTACTAGATCCATTACAGTCTGGTCTACTCCCTCCTCACCCATTACCTCTCCGCTCACTCTCTACTAGACCCATTACAGTCTGGTTTCCGCCCCCTTCATTCTACAGAAACGTCTCTCACTAAAGTGACCAATGAACTACTGACACCAAAACATAATGGTGACCGCTCTCTGCTTATTCTTCTTGATCTCTCTGCAGCCTTTGACACTGTTGACCATCAGCTCCTACTCTCTATGCTGCACTCCATTGGCATCAAGGACACGGCTCTCTCCTGGTTCTCTTCCTATCTGTCTGACCGCTCTTTCAGTGTATCATTTGCTGGCTCCACTTCTTCCCTCTTCCTCTCACTATTGTGGTCCCTCAGGGTTCAGTCCTTGGACCTCTTCTCTTCCTCTCACTATTGGGGTCCCTCAGGGTTCAGTCCTTGGCCCTCTCCTCTTCTCTCTCTACACGGCCCCGATTGGACAGACCATCAGCAGATTTGGCTTTCAGTACCATCTTTATGCTGATGACACACAACTATACACTTCAGCCCCTGACCTTACCCCTGCTCTAATAAAGAACACCAATGACTGTCTAACCGCAGTCTCCAATGTCATGTCCGCTCTCTACCTGAAACTAAACCTTTCCAACACTGAACTTCTTCTGCTCCCGCCCTCCACTAACCTCCCTAAACCTGACATCTCTCTCTCAGTATGCGGCACCACTATAACGCCTAGGCAGCAGGCTCACTGTGATAACGCCTAGGCAGCAGGCTCGCTGTGATAACGCCTAGGCAGCAGGCTCGCTGTGATAACGCCTAGACAGCAGGCTCGCTGTGATAACGCCTAGTCAGCAGGCTCGCTGTGATAACGCCTAGTCAGCAGGCTCGCTGTGATAACTCCTAGGCAGCAGGCTCGCTGTGATAACGCCTAGTCAGCAGGCTCGCTGTGATAACGCCTAGGCAGCAGGCTCGCTGTGATAACTCCTAGGCAGCAGGCTCGCTGTGATAACGCCTAGGCAGCAGGCTCGCTGTGATAACTCCTAGGCAGCAGGCTCGCTGTGATAACGCCTAGGCAGCAGGCTCGCTGTGATAACTCCTAGGCAGCAGGCTCGCTGTGATAACTCCTAGGCAGCAGGCTCGCTGTGATAACGCCTAGGCAGCAGGCTCGCTGTGATAACGCCTAGGCAGCAGGCTCGCTGTGATAACGCCTAGGCAGCAGGCTTACTGTGATAACGCCTAGACAGCAGGCTCGCTGTGATAACATCTAGTCAGCAGGCTCGCTGTGATAACGCCTAGTCAGCAGGCTCGCTGTGATAACACCTAGGCAGCAGGCTCGCTGTGATAACGCCTAGGCAGCAGGCTCGCTGTGATAACGCCTAGGCAGCAGGCTCGCTGTCTGGGTGTTATGTTTGACACCGATCTCTCCTTCTCCTCCCACACACAATCTTTCATCCACTCTTGTCCCTTACACCTGAAGAATATCTCTAGAGTCCGCCCCTTTCTCACCCTGGAAACAACAAAAACCCTCACTGTGGCCCTGATTAACTCCCGCCTTGACTATTGCAATTCTCTATTAAGCGGCCTCCCCCTCACCAGA
>JARQOC010001786.1:0-34998 GCA_033576535.1 Allobates femoralis | reverse complement strand
CCCTGACCGACCGCTGCCTGGCCCGAGTGATCCCCTGACCGACCGCTGCCTGGCCCGAGTGACCCCCTGACTGACCGCTGCCTGGCCCGAGTGACCCCCTGACCGACCGCTGCCTGGCCCGAGTGATCCCCTGACCGACCGCTGCCTGGCCTGAGTGACCCCCTGACTGACCGCTGCCTGGCCGAGTGACCCCCTGACCGACCGCTGCCTGGCCCGAGTGATCCCCTGACCGACCGCTGCCTGGCCCGAGTGACCCCTGACGTCCGCCAGTCCGCCTGCCTGGCCCGAGTGATCCCCTGACCGACCGCTGCCTGGCCCGAGTGACCCCGACCGACCGCTGCCTGGCCCGAGTGACCCCCTGACCGACGCGCGCTGCCTGGCCCTCGAGTGACCCCCTGAGCGTCCGACCGCCTGCCCTGATGACCCGAGTGTCCCCTGACCGACCGCCTGCTGGCCGAGTGACCCCCTGACTGTTCGTCGTCCGCCGCCCCTGACGCCGTCGTGACCCCCTGACTGTCGTCGTCGTCCGCCGCCCCTGACTGTCTGTCGTCGTCCGCCGCCCCTGACTGACTGTCGTCGTCCGCCGCCCCTGACTGACCGTCGTCGTCCGCCGCCCCTGACTGACGTCGTCGTCCGCCGCCCCTGACTGTCGTCGTCGTCCGCCGCCCCTGACTGTCGTCGTCGTCCGCCGCCCCTGACTGCTCGTCGTCGTCCGCCGCCCCCCTGACTGTCGTCGTCGTCCGCCGCCCCTGACTGTCGTCGTCGTCCGCCGCCCCTGACTGTCGTCGTCGTCCGCCGCCCCTGACTGACCGTCGTCGTCCGCCGCCCTGACTGTCCGTCTCGTCCGCCGCCCCTGACTGTCGTCGTCGTCCGCCGCCCCTGACTGACCGTCGTCTCGTCCGCCGCCCCTGACTGTCGTCGTCGTCCGCCGCCCCTGACTGACCGTCGTCGTCCGCCGCCCCTGACTGCGTCGTCGTCCGCCGCCCCTGACTGTCGTCCGTCGTCCGCCGCCCCTGACTGACCGTCGTCGTCCGCCGCCCCTGACTGACGTCGTCCGCCGCCCCTGACTGTCGTCGTCGTCCGCCGCCCCTGACTGTCGTCGTCGTCCGCCGCCCCTGACTGTCGTCGTCGTCCGCCGCCCCTGACTGACCGTCGTCGTCCGCCGCCCCTGACTGTCGTCGTCCGACGCCCCTGACTGACCGTCGTCGTCCGCCGCCCCTGACCGTCGTCGTCCGCCGCCCCTGACTGACCGTCGTCGTCCGCCGCCCCTGACTGACCGTCGTCGTCCGCCGCCCCTGACTGTCGTCGTCCGCCGCCCCTGACTGACCGTCGTCGTCCGCGCCCTGACTGACCGTCGTCGTCCGCCGCCCCTGACTGACCGTCGTCGTCCGCCGCCCCTGACTGACCGTCGTCGTCCGCCGCCCCCTGACCGACCGTCGTCCCGAAAGTTACACCAGTTAACGTTCACATACACGCACACTAAACACACGTACACGCACACTAATAAAAAGTTTACTTTTTTTTTTTTTTACACACGCACACAGCACATACAACATGTCACGCCCGTCCCGCCCGTCCCGCTCATCAACGTCACAAAGGGTGTACTCGGCTGAGGAGGCATATGCTATACTTGCCTCCGATGCTGACAGTGAGGAAGTGGACCCCACGTTCCACTATTCCTCACATTCTTCCTCCGACAGTGCAATCTGCAGCAGTGACACCGACTCGCCACCACCACGAAGACGGCGGAGGACAAGAGATCGTCCGGAGCCAGAGGAAGAGGAGTCGGAGTCCGAGGAAGAGGAGTCTGAGCCTGGAGAAGAGGAGTCGGAGGAAGACCCACAGCCGTCAGTGAGTAACCCTCCACCTGGTGCTAGGCATGCCCAACCTAGCACCAGGGCCCCTGTGTGGATCCCCGTCCCTGATCGGTACACTCCACAGATTCCTGATTTTATTCCCCAATCAGGAATCCTGTTTGAGGCCACAAACTTCAGGGAAATTGACTTTTTCAAAGTCTTTTTCTCTGAGGACTTTGTGAGGCTCATGGTGGAGCAGACGAACCTGTATGCCCAACAGTTTCTGGTCCAAAACCCAGATTCCATCTTTTCTTCTTGGACTCCTGTGGACTCTGGAGAAATTATGAAATACTGGGGTTTGATACTTCATATGGGGATTGTGATGAGACCAGAAATGCGCCAATGCTGGAGTACAGATAAGTTTTTTCTAACTCCAGTGTACGGCGAGGTGATGGCCCGAAACAGATTCGACGCCATCCATAAATTTCTCCACTTCAGGGACAACACTGACAGCCTTCCCCGTAATGACCCGAATTTTGACAGATTGTTCAAAATTCGACCGGTCATCGACCACTTCAGCAGCAAGTTTGCTGAAGTGTACGTTCCCAAACGGGAAATTTGTGTGGACGAATCCCTCGTCCTTTACAAAGGTAGGCTTAGTTTCCGCCAATACATTCCCAGCAAGAGGGCCAGGTATGGGATAAAGCTCTACAAGCTTTGTGAGAGTACCTCAGGGTACACTCACAACTTTAGAGTGTATGAGGGGAAGGATTCGAGGATCGAGCCCCCAGAGTGTCCCCCTGCTCTGGGGGTATGCGGGAAAATAGTGTGGGATTTGATCCACCCACTACTTGATAAAGGTTATCATCTATACGTTGATAACTTTTATACAAGTGTCCCGCTCTTCAGATCCCTCTCTGCCAGAACTACCGCCGCTTGCGGTACTGTGCGCAGAAACAAGAGGGATCTCCCTATGCCGCTAATTGAGCAGCCTCTCCCAAGAGGTGAGAGCCGAGCTCAATGTAGCGGCAACATGGTACTGGTCAAGTTCAAAGACCGAAGGGATGTCTTTATCTTGACCACGATCCATGGTCCCGGCACCAGGGCCACCACCACCAGAGGTACCCCAGGACAGGTCCACAAACCGGAATGTGTCCTGGGGTACAATAAGAACATGGGAGGAGTTGATCGTTCTGATCAAGTCCTCAAGCCCTACAGGGCCACGCGGAAAACGAGGAAGTGGTACAAAAAACTGGCCGTGTACATTGTCCAAATGGCAATGTATAATGCATACTTGCTGTCACGATGTGCAGGTCACACCACTAACACCTTTCTTGAGTTACAGGTGAAGGTGATCAAGGCCCTGTTGAATGGAGGAGAACGAAGACCAAGAGAAGGAGGAGGACGAGAACGAAGACCAAGAGAAGAAAGAGGAAGACGAAGACAAGAAGATGAAGGGGGCCCCAGCACTCCTGGAACTCGATATTCCCGCGTGGTACCAGGGCAACATTTTGCAGAGAAGGGGCCAAGAAAAAGGTGCCGGGTCTGCCATCAAAGGGGGAACAGAACGACCGTCCAAACCCAATGTAAAACGTGCCCTGACAAACCAGGTTTGTGTATCTTTGGATGTTTCGAAATCTATCACACGACCCCAGACTGACATGCACCCACAACATCATACACAAACACACACACACCCTGATGTACACTACAACACACCAACCTGACACACACCCTGATGTACACTACAACACACCAACCTGACACACACCCTGATGTACACTACAACACACCAACCTGACATGCACTACGATAAGTGCCCCCTTAGTCTTTACCATGGCTTTGGGGGTCTTATTCCGGTGCTAGAACAAATCCCTTCCTGCAGAAAGGCCAGGCCTCGCCTCACGGTGACCTGTCCTTCTGAAAGGCTGGGTACAGTTGTGTAATTATATGTGTAATTATATTATATGTGTGATTATATATGATTATATGTGTATGGGGTCACTTGTGGGGGAACTCCAATGTGTAGGCACACAGGGGCTCTCCATACGCAACCTGGTGTTTGCTAACAATTGGAATTGTTAGCGGACACCATGTTGCGTTTGGAGAGCCCCTGTGTGCCTACACATTGGAGTTCCCCCACAAGTGACCCCATTTTGGAAACTAGACACCCCAGGGAACTTATCTAGATGGGTAGTGGGCATATTGAACCCCCAGGTGCTTCACAAATAAATGGGAAAAAAAAAAAAAAGTGGAAAAAAAAGTACTTTTTCGTTTTTACGGATTAATTTGTGAAGCACCTGGGGGTTCAATATGCTCACAACCCATCAGGATAAGTTCCCTGGGGTGTCTAGTTTCCAAAATGGGGTCACTTGTGGGGGAGCTCCAATGTGTAGGCACACAGGGGCTCTCCAAACGTGACATGTGTCCGCTAACAAGTTGACCTGATTTTCCATTCAAATTGTTAGCGGACACCATGTTGCTTTTGGAGAGCCCCTGTGTGCCTACACATTGGAGTTCCCCCACAAGTGACCCCATTTTGGAAACTAGACACCCCAGGGAACTTATCTAGATGGGTAGTGGGCATATTGAACCCCCAGGTGCTTCACAAATAAATGGGAAAAAAAAAAAAAAAGTGGAAAAAAAGTACTTTTTCGTTTTTACGGATTAATTTGTGAAGCACCTGGGGGTTCAATATGCTCACAACCCATCAGGATAAGTTCCCTGGGGTGTCTAGTTTCCAAAATGGGGTCACTTGTGGGGGAGCTCCAATGTGTAGGCACACAGGGGCTCTCCAAACGTGACATGTGTCCGCTAACAAGTTGACCTGATTTTCCATTCAAATTGTTAGCGGACACCATGTTGCGTTTGGAGAGCCCCTGTGTGCCTACACATTGGAGTTCCCCCACAAGTGACCCCATTTTGGAAAATAGACACCCCAGGGAACTTATCTAGATGGGTAGTGGGCATATTGAACCCCCAGGTGCTTCACAAATTGATCTGTAAAAATTAAAAAGTACTTTTTTTTTCACAAAAATTTTGTTTTAGCCTAATTTTTTAAATTTTCAAATGGCCAACAGCATAAAGTTCATCCTAAAATTTGTTGGGCAATTTCTCCTGAGTACATCGATACCTCATATGTGGTCATAAACAACTGTTTGGGCGCACGACAGGGCTCAGAAGGGAAGGAGCGCAATATCCCTTTTTGAATGGAAAATTAGTTCCAAAAGTCAAATTGCGCTCCTTCCCTTCTGAGCCCTGCCGTGCGCCCAAACAGTTGTTTATGACCACATATGAGGTATCGATATACTCAGGAGAAATTGCCCAACAAACTTTAGGATCCATTTTATGCTGTTGCCCATGTGAAAATGAAAGATTTGAGGCTAAAAGAACATTTTTGTTGGAAAAATTTAAATATCCATTTTTTGTTTCCACTTTGCTTTAGTTCCTGTGAAGCACCTGAAGGGTTAATATTCTTCTTGAATGTAGTTTTGAGTAGCATGAGGGGTGCAGTTTTTAGAATGGTGTCACTTTTGGGTGTTTTCTGTTGTGTACACCCCTCAAACGGACTTCAAATGTGATGTGGTCAGTAAAAAAAATGGTTTTGTAAATTTTGGTGGAAAAATGAAAAATTGCTGATGAACTTTGAACCCTTATAACGTCCTACCCCAAAAAAATTTTTTTTCCAAAATTGTGCTGATATAAAGTAGACATGTGGGAAATATTATTTATCAACAATTTTGTGTCACATAACTCTCTGGTTTAGCAGAAAAAAAATTCAAAATTTGAAAATTTCGAAATTTTCAAAATTTTTGCCATATTTTTGATTTTTTCACAAATAAACGCAAAAATTATTGACCTAAATTTAATACTAACATGAAGCCCAATATGTCACGAAAAAACAATCTCAGAATCGATAGGATCGGTTGAAGCGTTCCAGAGTTATAACCTCATAAAGGGACACTGGTCAGAATTGCAAAAAATGGCTCGGGCATTAAGGCTAAAATAAGCAAAAATGGGCTCGGGGGTGAAGGGGTTAAGAAATGAGCTCCATGATTGGCAGTGTACATCTTGCCACATGTATGGATTCCTTGAACAGCCGGTCGAGGGTGCATACTGCTGTGTGAGATGTGAGTACGTTGTGCATTTGGAAGCCCAGATACTGGATCTAAATCAACAACTGACAATGCTGAGATCCATAGACAATATGGAAAGGAGTCTGCTACTCACTGAACAGCTGATCAATGGGATAGATGTGGGGGAGGATGGTAGTATGGAGCTGCAGGACTGTGAGGTATCTAGTTGGGTGACAGTTAGAAGGCGGGGTAGAGGGAAGGGTGCCAGGGAGGCTAGCCCTGATCTGGCACACCCCAACAAATTTGCTATGTTGGCGGATGAGGGGGGTGTGAGTTCAGGTACAGCACTGCTGCAGCAGGGCATGACCTCTGAAAGCCAGAGGAGTGTCTGCTCCAGTAAGGTGGAAAACATGAGAGAAGGGCAGGCCAGACAGGTGCTGGTAGTGGGGGACTCAATTATTAGGGGAATAGATAGGGCAATCTGTCACAAAGACAGGGATCGTCGAACAGTGTGCTGCCTACCTGGCACTCGAGTCCGGCACATCGCTGATCGGGTTGACAGATTACTGGGAGGGGCTGGTGAAAACCCAGTGGTCATGGTGCACATTGGCACAAATGACAAAGTTAGAGGTAGGTGGAAGGTCCTTAAAGATGATTTCAGGGAATTAGGCTGCAAGCTTAAGGCAAGGACTTCCAAGGTAGTATTCTCTGAAATACTGCCTGTACCACGTGCCACACCAGAGAGGCAAAGGGAGATTAGGGAGATAAATAAGTGGCTCAGGAATTGGAGTAGGAAGGAGGGGTTTGGGTTCGTGGAGAACTGGGCCAACTTCTCTGTTGGCTACAGGTTCTATGCTAGGGACGGGCTGCACCTCAATAGGGAGGGTGCAGCTGTGCTGGGGGAGAAAATGGCTAGAAGGTTGGAGGAGTGTTTAAACTAGGGATTGGGGGGAGGGTATTCATTGTATAGGAGGGAAGATAGTGTAAATAGTAACCTGGGCACAGGTAATAAAATTGGGGGTGGCATGGGGGGTGGGGTTAGAACAGTCAATATAGTAGGAAGGAATAGAGGTAAAGAGAGATGCATAAAGTGCATGTACACTAATGCCAGAAGCCTCACCAACAAAATGGAGGAATTAGAATTGATTTTGTTGGAAAATAATTATGACATGGTGGGGATTTCAGAGACTTGGCTGGACGAGAGCCATGACTGGACTGTTAATTTACAGGGCTATTGTCTGTTCAGAAATGACCGTACAAATAAGCGAGGAGGAGGTGTATGTTTATACGTAAAATTATCCTTAAAGCCCATCCTGCGTGATAATATAGGTGAATCTAATGGAAATGTAGAGTCCCTGTGGGTGGAGATAAGGGGAGGGGGAAAAAATAATAAATTACTGATAGGGTTTGTTATAAGTCCCCAACAATAATGGAAGTGGAGGAGAATATCCTCATAAAGCAAATAGATGAAGCAGCGACTCAGGGAGAAGTCATTATTATGGGGGACTTCAACTACCCTGAAATACATTGGGGATTAGAAACCTGCAGTTCCAGCAAAGGTAATAAATTTTTGAAAACTATGAGAGACAATTACCTTTCACAACTGGTTCAGGACCCAACAAGAAGGGGGGCACTGCTGGACCTAATATTAAAGGGAACCTGTCACCTGGATCTAAGCCCCTATACTATCACTACCTGTCCCTGCACCTTCCTAGCTGCTCCCTATCTATCCCTCTCTGAGCTAAATCCGCCCTATAAAACTGCAGAAAAATAACTTATAACTTACAGAAGTCCCTGAGGCTGGGGACTGAGAAGGCGGCACCAGGCTCCATTCAGCCTCTCCTCCATGCAGCAGCACACGCCCCACTGGGTGGCATTATTCTTTCTTCATCGCCGCCTCCTCCATTTGGAATCTGTGCTTTACACCTATCATGTTGTGGTGATGCGACCTCGATGTGTCCCCTGACTGAGACACAGCATATGGGAGATTGTATCTTCTGCTCGGTAGCAGCACACACAGGGTCAGCTGCTACTGGAGCTAAGTGCTGATTGAAATCACTGACCCCCAGGTGTGCGGGTGAATAAGAGATGATATGTGCTGCCCTGGGCTGTGGGGAGGGGGTGGAGTGTGTCAGGACAGCAGCAGGAGCTGCTGGGATTGTATGAGGTTCTACTCGGCTGTGCCCCGGTGTAAGAGGCCAGACTAACCCCCCCGACCAGAATATACTCGGGGTTAAAGTGGCCTAGGCCAGATTATACTCCTCCGTATACCACAGCAGCTGTAGATCAGGGCTCCAAGCAACACATGGGGGCCCGAGGCAGCACAAAGTGGCCCCAGGCAGCAGAAAGTGGCCCTACGCAACATACAGGGGCCCCAGGCAGTGCTAGGGCCCCAGGCAGTGCTAGGGGCCCCAGGCAGCACAAAGTGACCCCAAGCAGCACAAAGAGGCCCCAGGCAACATACAGGGGCCCCAGGCAGTACTAGGGGCCACAAGCTACACACAGGATCCCAGGCTACACACAGGGGCCCCATGCAGCATACAAGGACCCCAGGCAGTGCACGGGGCCCCAGGCAGTGCACAAGGCCCCAGGCAGCACAAAGTGGCCCCAGGCAGCACAAAGTGGCCCCAGGCTACACACAGGGTCCCAGGCTACATACAGGGGCCCCATGCAGCATACAAGGGCCCCAGGCAGTACAAAGGGGTCCCAGGCAGCGCATGGGGGCCAGAGGCAGCACACAGGGGCCCCAGGCAGCACAAAGTGGCCCCGGGTGGCCCACTGCCTGGGGCCCCTGTATATTGCCTGTGGTCACTTTGTGCTGCCTGGGGCCCTTGTATGCTGCATGGAGCCCTTGTGTGTAGCCTGGGATCCTGTGTGTAGCCTGGGGCCCCTGGTACTGCATGGGGCCCCTGTATGTTGCCTGGGGCCACTTTGTGCTGCCTGGGGCCCTGTGCACTGCCTGGGGCCCCGTGTACTGCCTGGGGCCCTTGTATGCTGGCTGGGGCCTGGGATCCTGTGTGTAGCCTGGGGCCCCTGTGTGCTGCCTCGGGCCCCCATGCACTGCCTGGGGCCCCTAGCACTGCCTGGGGCCCCTGTATGTTGCGTAGGGCCACTTTCTGCTGCCTGGGGCCACCTTGTGCTGCCTCGGGCCCTCATGCATTGCTTGGGGCCCTGTGCACGCCTTGGGGCCCTGATCTACAGCTGCTGTGATATACGGAGAGTTATAATCTGGCCTAGGCCTGTTTATACCCCGGGGTATAGTTTGGGCTAGGCCTGTTTATACCTCGGGTATATTCTGGTCGGGGGGTTAGTCTGACCTGTTACATCAGAATCTGGAGGTCTGTGAATACCTGAACTGTGTGCTGTGTGAGTAAATACCTGAGTCACTGCCTTCTGTCGTGCCGATCCTAACCACTACCTTACAGTGTAAAGTGGGTGGGAGATTTCAAATGGAGGAGGTGGCGATGAAGAAAGAATAATGCCGCCCAGCGGGGCGTGTGCTGCTGCATGGAGGAGGGGCTGAATGGAGACTGGCGCCGCCTTCTCAGTCCCCAGCCTCAGGGACTTCTGTAAGTTATAAGTTATTTTTCTGCTGTTTTATAGGGCGGATTTAGCTCAGAAAGGGATAGATAAGGAGCAGCTAGGAAGGTGCAGGGACAGGTAGTGATAGTGTAGGGGCTTAGATCCAGGTGACAGGTTCCCTTTAACCAACAGGCCGGACCGCATATCAAATATACGGGTTGGAGGTTACTTGGGTAATAGTGATCATAGCATAATAAGCTTTCAAGTATCCTTTACTAAGACGTGTAGTAGAGGGGCTACAAGGACACTAAACTTCAGGAAGGCAAATTTCCAACGGTTGAGAGATGATCTTAGTGCAATAAACTGGGACGATGTCCTGAGACATAAAAGTACACAACACAAATGGGAGATGTTTATTAGCATCCTGAATAGGACCTGTGCACAATATATACCCTATGGGAATAAGTATGCTAAAAATAGGTGGAAACCACTATGGCTAAATAAAGCGGTAAGAGGTGCAATAAGTGACAAAAAGAAAGCATTTAGGGAATTAAAGCAAGTAGGTAGTGATGAGGCATTAAATAAATACAGAAAATTAAATAACATTTGTAAAAAGCAAATCAAGGCAGCAAAGATTGAGACAGAGAGACTCATTGCCAGAGAAAGTAAAAATAATCCCAAAATATTTTTTAACTACATAAATAGTAAGAAACTAAAAAATGATGGTGTTGGCCCCTTTAAAAATAGTCTGGGTGAAAGGGTGGATGAGGAAAAAGCCAATATGCTAAATGACTTTTTTTCAACAGTATTTACACAAGAAAATCCCATGACTGACAATATGATCAGTGATAACAAAAATTCTCAATTAAACGTCACCTGCTTAACCCTAAAATAGACAAATCCCCGGGCCCGGATGGGATACACCCAGAGTGCTGCAGGAATTAAGTACTGTCATAGATAGACCATTATTTTTAATCTTTAAAGATTCCATAATAACAGGGTCTGTACCACAGGACTCGCGTATAGCAAATGTGGTGCCAATATTCAAAAAGGGGACAAAAACTGAACTTGGAAATTATAGGCCAGTAAGCTTAACCTCTACTGTGGGTAAAATCCTAGAGGGTTTTCTAAGAGATGCTATACTTGAGTATCTCAAGAAAAATAACCTCATGACCCATTATCAACATGGTTTTACGAGGGACCGTTCCTGTCAAACTAATCTGATAAGCTTCTATGAAGAAGTAAGTTCTGGACTGGACCAAAGAAATGCAGTGGATGTAGTGTATATGGACTTTTCAAAAGCTTTTGATACGGTGCCACACGAAAGGTTAATACATAAAATGAGGGCAATGGGGATAGGGGAAAATATGTGTAAGTGAGTTAAGAACTGGCTTAGTGATAGGAAACAAATGGTGGTTATTAATGGAACACTCTCAGAATGGGTCACAGTTAACAGTGGGGTACCACAGGGGTCAGTGTTGGGCCCGCTTCTATTTAATATATTTATTAATGACCTTGTAGGGGGCATACAGAGTAGAATCTCAATATTTGCAGATGACACTAAACTCTGCAGGGTAATCAATACAGAGGAGGACAATTTTATATTACAGGAGAATTTATGTAAACTAGAAGCTTGGGCTGCTAAATGGCAAATGAGCTTTAATGGGGATAAATGTAAAGTCATGCACTTGGGCAGAGGAAACAAAAGGTATAATTATGTGCTTAATTGTAAAACACTGGGCAAAACTGTCACTGAAAAAGACCTGGGTGTATGGGTAGACGACAAACTCACATTTAGTGGCCAGTGTCAGGCAGCTGCTGCAAAGGCAAATAAAATAATGGGTGCATTAAAAGAGGCATAGATGCTCATGAGGAGAACATAATTTTACCTCTATACAAGTCACTAGTGCGACCACACTAAGAATACTGTGTACAATTCTGGTCTCCAGTGTATAAGAAAGACATAGCTGAACTAGAACGGGTCCAGAGAAGAGCGACAAAAGTCATTAGAGGACTAAGGGGTCTGCAATACCAAGACAGGTTATTAAACTTGGGGTTATTTAGCTTGGAAAAATAAAGGCTTAGGGGTGATCTTATAATCTATTATATAATCGCGAATCGGAAAAGCGCCCCTCCGCGCGCTACTTCCGGCGTGGTCATGCGGATACGAATTTAACATTGGGCGTGAAGCGCCAAATGCTGCGCGAGCAATGGCCGCGAGGCCATTGCGAGTCGCTGGCTGAGGGCGAGCAATGGCCGCGAAGCGGCCATTGCGAGTCGCTGGCCGAAATTCGAACCACAGGCTCCGCAACAACCTTAGCGATTTACCGCTCAGGTAGCGCGAGCAATGGCCGCGAGGCCATTGCGAGTCGCTGCCTGAGCCGCAACTCGCTCCCCGGGGACCATGGAGCGGAGGCGGCATAGCCGCCTCCGCTCCCCGCTACCCACAATTCTCCCCCCCCCATGTCCGCACAGCCACCCCCATGTCCGCACAGCCCCCTACCATGTCCGCACAGCCCCCCCCCATGTCCGCACAGCCACCCCATGTCCGCACAGCCACCCCCATGTCCGCACAGCCACCCCCATGTCCGCACAGCCACCCCCCATCTCCGCACAGCCACCCCCATGTCCACACAGCCCCCCCATTTCCGCACACCCACCCCATGTCCGCACACCCACCCCGCAATGTCCGCACAGCCACCCCGCATCTAAGCTCCTACCCCCTAACTTCGCCGCCCCTAAGTCCATACCCTCTAAGCCCCGCCGCACCTAAGCCCCAACCAGACGCACCTAATCCCCTACCCCCTAAGCCCCGCCGCACCTAAAAGCCCCACGGCACCTAAGCCCCTACCCCCTAAGCCCCGCCGCACCTAACCCCTACCGTCCGCCGCCAAGCCCCGACCCGCCGCACCTAATCCCCTACCCCCTAAGCCCCGCCGCACCTAAAAGCCCCGCGGCACCTAAGCCCCTACCCCTAAGCCCCGCCGCACCTAACCCCCTACCGTCCGCTGCCAAGCCCCGACCCGCCGCACCTAATCCCCTACCCCCTAAGCCGCGCCGCACCTAAAAGCCCCACCGCTTCCTAAGCCCCTACCCCCTAAGCCCTACCCCCTAAGCCCCGCCGCACCTAACCCCTACCGTCCGCCGCCAAGCACCTAAGCCCCTACCGTCCGCCGCCGCACCTAAGCTCCTACCCCCTAAGCCCCGCCGCCTCCTAAGCTCCCGCCGCTAACACCTAAGGCCCTACACCAGAAGCCCCCACCGTCCCCTAACCTAACGTCCCCGTCGATTACTTACATGCCTTCTTAGTCATCTGATCGTCCGTCCGATCCACAAGTCCTCCGTCCGGCCAGGCGTCCTCTTCCTCCGGCCCCGGGGGTCTTCTCTCTTCTTTCCGCCATCTCCGCCTCTTCGTCCGGCCCCGGGGATCTTCTGTCTTCTTTCCGCCAACTTCCAGCTCCGACGTCCTCTTCACTTATCATTAACATAGAATGGACGACAAATCCACCATTCTATGTCAATGAGATGTGAGGGGCTCTTCTGATTGGTCGCTGTCTACTGCCCTCAGCCAATCAGAAGAGCCCCTCATTTCCCATTGACATACATTACCGGTGTGTCGGCGATTTTATGGCCGGCCACCTGGTTCTATTTGTCGGCCCTAAAATCGCCGACACACCGCTAATGCATCTCTATGGGCAGTCAGCCCGATTTCTGATTGGTCGCTCTCTGCTGACGCCGACCAATCAGAATTCGAGCTGACTGCCCATAGACATGCATTAGCGGTGTGTCCGCGATTTCAGGGCCGACAAATAGAACCAGGTGGGCGGCCATAAAATCGCCGACACACCGCTAATGTATTTCAATGGGAACAAATAAATTTAATAATAAAAAAAATAAATAAAAAATAATTAAAAAATAATAAAAAAATACATAAAAATAATAAATCAATTAAAAATAATAATAAAAAAAATAAATACATGCTAAGAATATCAGCCCTTTCAGCGGACCTGAAAGAGAACTGGGTCTCAGCCTAAATAATAAATGTAATAATAAAAAAAATAATTAAAAAATAATTAAAAAATAATAAAAAAATAAATAAAAAATAATAAATAATTAAATAAAAAAAATAATAAAAAAAATAAATATATGCTAATAATATCAGCCCTTTCAGCGGACCTGAAAGAGAACTGGGTCTCAGCCTAAATAATAAATTTAATAATAAAAAAAATAATTAAAAAATAATAAAAAAAATAAATAAAAAATAATAAATAATTAAATAAAAAATAATAATTAAAAAAAAAATGCTAATAATAATGATATTACTGCTAATAATAATGCTATTAATGCTAATAATTATGCTATTAATGCTAATAATAATGATATTAATGCTAATAATTATGCTATTCATGCTAATATTAATGCTAATAATGCTAATAATAATCATATTAATGCGATTAATAATGCTATTAAGCCTAATTATCATGCTATTTATGCTATTCAAAATGCTATTCATGCTAATAATATTGCTATTAATGCTCTTTATGCTA
Organism: Allobates femoralis; assembly: GCA_033576535.1. Classification (NCBI taxonomy): domain Eukaryota; kingdom Metazoa; phylum Chordata; class Amphibia; order Anura; family Aromobatidae; genus Allobates; species Allobates femoralis. The sequence continues at coordinate 21,057 of JARQOC010001786.1, read as the reverse complement.
ATACTAATGCTATTAATGCTATTTTTTATGCTATTAATTCTATTATTTATGCTATTAATGCTATTAATAATGCTATTAATAATGCTATTAATCCTATTAATGATATTAATAATGCTATTCATGCTATTAATAATACTATTAATGCTATTAATGCTCATAATAATGCTATTAATGCTATTAATAATGTTATTAATGCTAATATTAATGCTAATAATGCTATCATTAATGCTATTAATGCTAATAATAACGCTATTAATGCTATTAATAATGTTATTAATGCTATTATGAATGCTAATAATGCTATTATTAATGCTATTTATGCTAATAATAATGCTATTAATGCTATTATTAATGCTATTAATGCTATTATTTATGCTATTAATGCTATTAATGCTAATATTTATCCTATTAATGGTATTATTAATGCTATTAATGCTAATAATAATGCTATTAATGCTAATAATAATGCTTGTCACGTCCTACCGACGGACTACACACGTGGACCCACTGGACCGCGTAAAGCGGATGCTGACACCGGGTGACAGAGAGGCAGACAGGTACCGTAGAGTTAACGGGTTTATTAAAGACAACAAAAACACAGAACCACACGCCCCTGGAGAGGGCCACAAGGCCGCAACACTGGAGACCCAGCGAGGGAGACCCCGGAGCGCTTGACCCCTATACAGGGGTATCGCCGGGATCAGCCTCGAAGGGGCCAATGCAACGGACACGAGTGTTCAACCGACCCCAGGCGACGTGGTAACAAAACAGAACCGGGAATACAACGAGAGACGGGAAGCAGGAACACAGAGGACCAGGAACACGGGGAACTAGGAACGCAGGGAGATCCAGGAACACGGAGAGATCCAGGAACCAGGGAGATCCAGGAACACGGAGAGATCCAGGAACCAGGGAGATCCAGGAACACAGAGAGATCCAAGAACCAGGGAGATCCAGGACCACGGGGGATCCGGAGCCGGGCGAGAACCAGCGATCAGCTTGGAGGGAACCAGGAGGTCGTCCAGGAACACGGTGATCAACCAGGAGCCGGCAGGAACAAGATCTGGAGGAGGTAACACGGAGAGATCAGGTAACAGACCAAACGAGGAGCGACCTGACAGACCAGTAGTGGCAGCTTCCCTAAGGGGAAGGGAGAAGTTGCCCTGGCCCCGACTGATTGCAAACAGGAGGTTTAAATCAGAACAGGGCAGGCCTGATTGGCCGGGCACTGAGACCTGGTGATTGGCTAGAGGGAGGAGCCAGATCCCTGCAGTCTCTCCCACAGAAACCGAGTAGGAGACAGTTTCATGCACATAAGCAGTGGTACCAGAAGTGAGAGGAGCAATGTTGCTCCAGCAGAGGGAGTAAGGGCAGCAGGCCGCGGGCACGAGCGGCAGACCCCCGAGGGGTAACAGTACCCCCCCTCTACGCCCCCTCCCCGGATGGAGAAAGGCCCGGAACCCGCGCAGGGGGCTCGGGGCATCGGTGTCCCCCACCCCGGTCCCAAGGACAGAAGGGACCCAAGGGTGGTTACTCGGGCGTCATGTGACGAGCACAGGAGAAACCGGATGTCGGTAAGGACACCGGCAGGCGGCAGGACGCCATCAGGGACACCGGCAGGCGGCAGGACGCCATCAGGGACACCGGCAGGCGGCAGGACGCCATCAGGGACACCGGCAGGCGGCAGGACGCCATCAGGGACACCGGCAGGCGGCAGGACACCGGTAGGCGGCAGGACGCCATCAGGGACACCGGCAGGCGGCAGGACGCCATCAGGGACACCGGCAGGCAAGACGTCATCAGGGACACCAGCAGGCAAGACGTCATCAGGGACACCAGCAGGCAAGACGTCATCAGGGACACCAGCAGGCAAGACGTCATCAGGGACACCAGCAGGCAGGACGTCATCAGGGACACCGACAGGCAGGACGTCATCAGGGGCACCGGCAGGCAGAACGTCATCAGGGGCACCGGCAGGCAGAACGTCATCAGGGGCACCGGCAGGCAGACCGACATCAGGGACACCGGCAGGCAGAACGTCATCAGGGGCACCGGCAGGCAGAACGTCATCAGGGGCACCGGCAGGCAGAACGTCATCAGGGGCACCGGCAGGCAGACCGACATCAGGGACACCGGCAGGCAGGGCGACATCAGGGACACCGAGCGGCAGGACACCCACCGGATCAAGGCTGGAGACTCCCCAGGAACACGGAGGAGGAGCCGGTCCAGGAACAAGACACGATGGGACGGTACCTGGGTCTCCTGTCGTGCTCGGTAGGCTGGCAAGCCGATCATCCATAGAGGACACCTGGGAATCCATCTGAGTCTGTAGCTCACGCAGAAGGTCCCACTCCTGGTGGAGACTCAGCACCTGAGAAAAGAGAGTGGGATCAACAGTAGAGGGCGCCCCCAAGAATGTGGGTGCCAGGCGGGGAGTCCTTCTCCGGCTGCTGAGGGTGCAGGGAGAAGAGGACGCTCGGGCCTCTAACGACTGGAAAATCGCCACAACCCGGTCGTAACTCTGGTGGAGTGCGGTCAGCTCTCTTTTGACATCAAACCTGGTGTCAGCGGAGTCCATGGCCAGGGCAAAATCTGTCACGTCCTACCGACGGACTACACACGTGGACCCACTGGACCGCGTAAAGCGGATGCTGACACCGGGTGACAGAGAGGCAGACAGGTACCGTAGAGTTAACGGGTTTATTAAAGACAACAAAAACACAGAACCACACGCCCCTGGAGAGGGCCACAAGGCCGCAACACTGGAGACCCAGCGAGGGAGACCCCGGAGCGCTTGACCCCTATACAGGGGTATCGCCGGGATCAGCCTCGAAGGGGCCAATGCAACGGACACGAGTGTTCAACCGACCCCAGGCGACGTGGTAACAAAACAGAACCGGGAATACAACGAGAGACGGGAAGCAGGAACACAGAGGACCAGGAACACGGGGAACTAGGAACGCAGGGAGATCCAGGAACACGGAGAGATCCAGGAACCAGGGAGATCCAGGAACACGGAGAGATCCAGGAACCAGGGAGATCCAGGAACACAGAGAGATCCAAGAACCAGGGAGATCCAGGACCACGGGGGATCCGGAGCCGGGCGAGAACCAGCGATCAGCTTGGAGGGAACCAGGAGATCCCTGCAGTCTCTCCCACAGAAACCGAGTAGGAGACAGTTTCATGCACATAAGCAGTGGTACCAGAAGTGAGAGGAGCAATGTTGCTCCAGCAGAGGGAGTAAGGGCAGCAGGCCGCGGGCACGAGCGGCAGACCCCCGAGGGGTAACAATGCTATTAATGCTATTAATAATGTTATTAATGCTATTATTAATGCTAATAATGCTATTATTAATGCTATTAATGCTAATAATAATGCTATTAATGCTATTAATAATGCTATTAATGCTATTAATTATGCTATTAATGCTAATATTTATCCTAATAATGCTATTAATGCTATTAATAATGCTATTCATGCTAATAATATTGCTATTAATGCTCTTTATGCTAATACTAATGCTATTAATGCTATTTTTTATGCTATTAATTATATTATTTATGCTATTAATGCTATTAATAATGCTATTAATCCTATTAATGCTATTAATAATGCTATTCATGCTATTAATAATACTATTAATGCTATTAATGCTCATAATAATGCTATTAATGCTATTAATAATGTTATTAATGCTATTATTAATGCTAATAACGCTATTATTAATGCTATTAATGCTAATAATAATGCTATTAATGCTATTAAAAATGTTATTATTGCTATTATTAATGCTAATAATGCTATTATTAATGCTATTTATGCTAATAATAATGCTATTAATAATGCTATTAATGCTATTATTTATGCTATTGCTATTAATGCTAATTTTTATCCTATTAATGGTATTATTAATTCTATTAATGCTAATAATAATGCTATTAATGCTAATAATGCTAATAATAATGCTATTAATGCTATTAATAATGTTATTAATGCTAATACTGCTATTATTAATGCTATTAATGCTAATAATAATGCTATTAATGCTATTAATAATGCTATTAATGCTATCAATGCTAATATTTATCCTATTAATGCTATTAATACTATTAATAATGCTATTAATGCTAATATTTATCCTATTAATGCTATTAATGCTATTAATAATGCTATTAATGCTATTAATTATGCTATTATTGCTATTAATGCTAATATTTATCCTATTCATGGTATTATTAATGCTATTAATGCTAATAATAATGCTATTAATGCTATTAATGCTAATAATAATGCTATTAATGCTATTAATAATGTTATTAATGCTATTATGAATGCTAATAATGCTATTATTAATGCTATTAATGCTAATAATAATGCTATTAATGCTATTAATAATGCTATTAATGCTATTATTTATGCTATTAATGCTATTAATGCTAATATTTATCCTATTAATGGTATTATTAATGCTATTAATGCTAATAATAATGCTATTAATGCTATTAATAATGTTATTAATGCTATTATTAATGCTAATAATGCTATTATTAATGCTATTAATGCTAATAATAATGCTATTAATGCTATTAATAATGCTATTAATGCTATTAATTATGCTATTAATGCTAATATTTATCCTATTAATGCTATTAATGCTATTAATAATGCTATTCATGCTAATAATATTGCTATTAATGCTCTTTATGCTAATACTAATGCTATTAATGCTATTTTTTATGCTATTAATTAGATTATTTATGCTATTAATGCTATTAATAATGCTATTAATAATGCTATTAATCCTATTAATGCTATTAATAATGCTATTCATGCTATTAATAATACTATTAATGCTATTAATGCTCATAATAATGCTATTAATGCTATTAATAATGTTATTAATGCTATTATTAATGCTAATAATGCTATTATTAATGCTATTAATGCTAATAATAATGCTATTAATGCTATTAATAATGTTATTAATGCTATTATTAATGCTAATAATGCTATTATTAATGCTATTTATGCTAATAATAATGCTATTAATGCTATTAATAATGCTATTAATGCTATTATTTATGCTATTAATGCTATTAATGCTAATTTTTATCCTATTAATGGTATTATTAATTCTATTAATGCTAATAATAATGCTATTAATGCTAATAATGCTAATAATAATGCTAATAATGCTATTAATAATGTTATTAATGCTAATACTGCTATTATTAATGCTATTAATGCTATTAATAATGCTATTAATGCTATTAATTATGCTATTAATGCTATTAATGCTAATATTTATCCTATTAATGCTATTAATGCTATTAATAATGCTATTAATGCTAATATTTATCCTATTAATGCTATTAATGCTATTAATAATGCTATTAATGCAATTTAATTATGCTATTACTGCTATTAATGCTAATATTTATCCTATTCATGGTATTATTAATGCCATTAATGCTAATAATAATGCTATTAATGCTATTAATGCTAATAATAATGCTATTAATGCTATTAATACTGCTATTAATGCTATTAATTATGCTATTAATGCTAATATTTATCCTATTCATGGTATTATTAATGCTAATTATGCTAATAACTAGATGGCGGCCCGATTCTAAAGAATCGGGTAGTCTAGAATCCATATATAGTTTATTTACTAATAGTTAGGGGAGTGCGGTGAAATGAATTGTGTGTATACAGGTGGCTCAGTGGGTAGCAGAGTATACGATGGCTCAGTGGTTAGCACTGTATATGGTGGCTCAGTGGTTAGCACTGTATATGGTGGCTCAGTGGTTAGCACTGTACGGTGGCTCAGTGGTTAGCACTGTATATGGTGGCTGAGTGGTTAGCACTGTATATGGTGGCTCAGTGGTTAGCACTGTATATGGTGGCTCAGTGGTTAGCACTGTACGGTGGCTCAGTGGTTAGCACTGTATACGGTGGCTCAGTGGTTAGCACTGTATGGTGGCTCAGTGGTTAGCACTGTATGGTGGCTCAGTGGTTAGCACTGTATATGGTGGGTCAGCGGTTAGCACTGTATGGTGGCTGAGTGGTTAGCACTGTATATAGTGGATCAGTGGTTAGCACTGTATATGATGGCTCAGTGGTTGGCACTGTATATGGTGGCTCAGTGGTTAGCACTGTATATGGTGGCTCAGTGGTTAGCACTGTATGGTGGCTCAGTGGTTAGCACTGTATATAGTGGATCAGTGGTTAGCACTGTATATGGTGGCTCAGTGGTTACCACTGTATGGAGGCTCAGTGGTTAGCACTGTATATGGTGGCTCAGTGGTTAGCACTGTATATGGTGGCTCAGTGGTTAGCACTGTATGGTGGCTCAGTGGTTAGCACTGTATATAGTGGATCAGTGGTTAGCACTGTATATGGTGGCTCAGTGGTTACCACTGTATGGAGGCTCAGTGGTTAGCACTGTATATGGTGGCTCAGTGGTTAGCACTGTATATGGTGGCTCAGCGGTTAGCACTGAAATGGTGGCTGAGTGGTTAGCACTGTATATAGTGGATCAGTGGTTAGCACTGTATATGGTGGCTCAGTGGTTAGCACTGTATTGGTGGCTCAGTGGTTAGCACTGTATATGGTGGCTCAGTGGTTGGTACTGTATATGGTGGCTCAGTGGTTGGCACTGTATATGGTGGCTCAGTGGTTAGCACTGTATATGGTGGCTCAGTGGTTAGCACTGTATGGTGGCTCAGTGGTTAGCACTGTATGGTGGTTCAGTGGTTAGCACTGTATATGTGGCTCAGTGGTTACCACTGTATGGAGCTCAGTGGTTAGCACTGTATATGGTGGCTCAGTGGTTAGCACTGTATATGGTGGCTCAGCGGTTAGCACTGTATGGTGGCTGAGTGGATAGCACTGTATATAGTGGATCAGTGTTAGCACTGTAATGGTGGCTCAGTGGTTACCACTGTATGGAGGCTCAGTGGTTAGCACTGTATATGGTGGCTGAGTGGTTAGCACTGTATAGTGGATCAGTGGTTAGCACTGTATATGGTGGCTCAGTGGTTAGCACTGTATATGGTGGCTCAGTGGTTAGCACTGTATATGGTGGCTCAGTGGTTGGTACTGTATATGGTGGCTCAGTGGTTGGCACTGTATATGGTGGCTCAGTGGTTAGCACTGTATATGGTGGCTCAGTGGTTAGCACTGTATGGTGGCTCAGTGGTTAGCACTGTATGGTGGTTCAGTGGTTAGCACTGTATATGGTGGCTCAGTGGTTACCACTGTATGGTGGCTCAGTGGTTACCACTGTATGGAGGCTCAGTGGTTAGCACTGTATATGGTGGCTCAGTGGTTAGCACTGTATATGGTGGCTCAGTGGTTAGCACTGTATATGGTGGCTCAGTGGTTGCCACTGTATACGGCGGCTCTGTGGTCAGCAGAGTACGGCGGCTCTGTGGTCAGCAGAGGACGGCGGCTCTGTGGTCAGCGCAGGAAGGAGGCAGAGTGGTCAGCGCAGGAAGGCAGGCAGGAAGTGGCAGAGTGGAGCGCAGGAAGGAGGCTGAGTGGTCAGCAGTAGGACGGCGGCTCTGTGGTCAGCAGAGGACGGGGCTCTGTGGTCAGCAGAGGACGGGGGCTCTGTGGTCAGCAGAGGACGGGGGCTCTGTGGTCAGCAGAGGACGGGGCTCTGTGGTCAGCAGAGGACGGGGGCTCTGTGGTCAGCAGAGGACGGGGCTCTGTGGTCAGCAGAGGACGGGGGCTCTGTGGTCAGCAGAGGACGGGGGCTCTGTGGTCAGCAGAGGACGGGGGCTCTGTGGTCAGCAGAGGACGGGGGCTCTGTGGTCAGCAGAGGACGGGGGCTCTGTGGTCAGCAGAGGACGGGGGCTCTGTGGTCAGCAGAGGACGGGGGCTCTGTGGTCAGCAGAGGACGGGGGCTCTGTGGTCAGCAGAGGACGGGGGCTCTGTGGTCAGCAGAGGACGGGGTCTGTGACAGGAGGGGGCTCTGTGGTCAGCAGAGGACTGCGGCTGAGTGGTCAGTACAGGATTGAGTGGTCAGCACAGGATGGAGGCTCAGTGGTCAGCACAGGATGGAGGCTCAATGGTCAACGCAGGAAGGAGGATGTGGTCAGCGCAGGAAAGAGGCTCAGTGGTGAGCGCAGGAAGGAGGCTCTGTGGTCAGCAGAGGACGGCGGGTCTGTGGTCAGCAGAGGACGGCGGGTCTGTGGTCAGCAGAGGACGGCGGGTCTGTGGTCAGCAGAGGACGGCGGGTCTGTGGTCAGCAGAGGACGGCGGGTCTGTGGTCAGCAGAGGACGGCGGCTCTGTGGTCAGCAGAGGACGGCGGCTCTGTGGTCAGCGCAGGAAGGAGGCAGAGTGGTCAGCGCAGGAAGGAGGCAGAGTGGTCAGCGCAGGACGGCGGCTCTGTGGTGAGCAGAGGACGGCGGCTCTGTGTGAGCAGAGGACGGCGGCTCTGTGGTCAGCAGAGGACGGCGGCTCTGTGGTCAGCAGAGGACGGCGGCTCTGTGGTCAGCGCAGGAAGGAGGCAGAGTGGTCAGCGCAGGAAGGAGGCAGAGTGGTCAGCGCAGGACGGCGGCTCTGTGGTCAGCAGAGGACGGCGGCTCTGTGGTCAGCAGAGGACGGCAGCTCTGTGGTCAGCGCAGGCTAGGTGGGCGGAGCCATGGCGGGAGTCTCGCGAGGTGGGCGGAGCCATGGCGGGAGTCCCGCGAGGTGGGCGGAGCCATGGCGGGAGTCCCGCGGGGTGGGCGGAGCCATGGCGGGAGCCCCGCGGGGTGGGCGGAGCCATGGCGGGAGCCCCCGCGATGTGGGCGGAGCCATGACGGGAGCGGTGCAGCGGGATGGCGGCGGGGTAAGTATACTGGAGTGTGTGTGTGTGTGTGTGTGTTTGTGTGGGTGCGTGAGTGTGTGTGTGTGATGTGGTTGGGATGGTGTGTGTGTGTTTGGGAGGACTGTAGTAAGAGGCTGTGTGTGTGTGTTTGATGAGACAGTAGTGAGGGGGGCGAGCGGAACATTGAAACGCCGGTGCCTGTAGCTGCACGGAAAGTTCCGCGCGGCTACACTGCACTGTGACGTCAGCAGCATGGTCGGAGGCCGTCACGGAAGTAACCCTTCGGGTTCTCCGGAAGTGGCCTTCGGCTTTTATATAATAGACTAGATGGCGGCCCGATTCTAAAGAATCGGGTAGTCTAGAATCCATATATAGTTTATTTACTAATAGTTACGGGAGTGCGGTGAAATGAATTGTGTGTATACAGGCAGCTCAGTGGGTAGCAGAGTATACGGTGGCTCAGTGGTTAGCAGTGAGTGCGGTGGCTCAGTGGTTAGCAGTGAGTGCGGTGGCTCAGTGGTTAGCAGTGAGTGCGGTGAGATTGGTCAGCGCAGCGACGTGGGCAGAGTGGTCAGCGCAGAGGACAGGGGGCAGAGGCGGCTGGGCAGAGGACAGGGGGCAGAGGCGGCTGGGCAGAGGACAGGGGGCAGAGGACACAGAGGACAGGGGGCAGAGGACACAGAGGACAGGGGGCAGAGGACACAGAGGACAGGGGGCAGAGGAGGCAGAGGACAGGGGGCAGAGGACACAGAGGACAGGGGGCAGAGGAGGCAGAGGACACAGAGGACAGGGAGCAGAGGACAGGGGGCAGAGGACACAGAGGGGGCAGAGGACACAGAGGACAGGGGGCAGAGGACACAGAGGACAGGGGGCAGAGGACACAGAGGACAGGGGGCAGAGGACACAGAGGAGACAGAGGACAGGGGGCAGAGGACACAGAGGACAGGGGCAGAGGACACAGAGGACAGGGGCAGAGGAGGCAGAGGACAGGGGCAGAGGAGGCAGAGGACAGGGGGCAGAGGAGGCAGAGGACAGGGGGCAGAGGAGGCAGAGGACAGGGGGCAGAGGAGGCAGAGGACAGGGGGCAGAGGAGGCAGAGGACAGGGGGCAGAGGACAGGGGGCAGAGGACAGGGGGCAGAGGACGGGGCGAGAGGCAGAGGACAGGGGGCAAGAGCAAGGACAGGGGGAGAGGGGCAGAGGACACAGAGGGGGCAGAGGAGCAGGAGGGCAGGGACGCAGAGGGGGCAGAGGACAGAGGGGGCAGAGGACGCAGAGGGGGCAGAGGACAGGGCAGAGGACAGGGGCAGAGGACAGGGGGCAGAGGACAGGGCAGAGAGCAAGGGGCAGAGGACAGAGGACGCAGAGGACAGGGGGCAGAGGACAGGGGCAGAGGACAGGGGGGCAGAGGACGCAGAGACAGGAGGGGGCAAGGCGCAGAGGACACGAGGGACAGAGGACGCAGAGGACAGCAGAGGACAGGGGGCAGAGGACACAGAGGAGGGCAGAGGAGCAGAGGACATAGAGGGGGCAGAGGACCAGAGGACAGGGGCAGAGGACAGGGGCAGAGGACAGGGGGCAGAGGACCAGAGGACAGGGGGCAGAGGACGCAGAGGACAGGGGGGCAGAGGACGCAGAGGACAGGGGGCAGAGGACGCAGAGGACAGGGGGCAGAGACAGGACAGGGGGCAGAGGACGCAGAGGACAGGGGGCAGAGGACGCAGAGGCAGAGGAGGCAGGGGCAGAGGACGCAGAGGACAGAGGAGAGGAGGGCAGGAGCGAGGACAGGGGGCAGAGGACAGGAGGGGCAGAGGACAGGAAGGGGCAGAGGACAGGCAGGGGGCAGAGGACAGGGGGCAGAGGACAAGGGGAGGGGCAGAGGACAGGGGCAGAGGACAGGGGCAGAGGACGGGCAGAGGAGGGCAGAGGACAGGGGGCAGAGGAGGCAGAGGACAGGGGGCAGAGGAGGCAGAGGACAGGGGCAGAGGGGGCAGAGGACACAGAGGGGGCAGAGGACCAGAGGGGGCAGAGGACGCAGAGGGGGCAGGAGGACGCAGAGGCGGGCAAGGACGCAGAGGGGCAGAGGACGCAGAGGAGGCAGAGGACAGGGGGCAGAGGACAGGGGGCAGAGGACAGGGGGCAGAGGACGAGGGGCAGAGGACAGGGGGCAGAGGACGCAGAGGACAGAGGGCAGAGGACGCAGAGGACAGGGGGCAGAGGACAGGGGGCAGAGGACAGGGGGCAGAGGACGCAGAGGACACAGAGGGGGCAGAGGACACAGAGAGGGGCAGAGGACAGCAAGAAGGGGGCAGAGGACGCAGAGGGGGCAGAGGACGCAGAGGACCAGAGGGGGCAGAGGACGCAGAGGGGGCAGAGGACACAGAGGGGGGCAGAGGAGACGCAGAGGGGGCAGAGGACATGAGAGGGGGGCAGAGGACGCAGAGGACAGAGGGGGGCAGAGGACAGGGGGCAGAGGACAGGGGGACAGAGGAAGCAGAGGACAGGGGGCAGAGGACGCAAGAGGGAAGGGGGCAGAGGAGCAGAGGACAGGGGGCAGAGGACGCAGAGGACAGGGGGCAGAGGACAGGGGGCAGAGGCGAGGCAGAGGAGCAGAGGGGCAGAGGACGCAGAGGAGGAGGGCAGAGGGACGCAGAGGAAGAGGGGGCAGAGGACGCAGGAGGGACAGGGGGCAGAGGACGCAGGAGGGACAGGGGGCAGAGGACAGGGGCAGAGGACAGGGGGCAGAGGCACACAGGGGGCAGAGAGACACAGGGGGCAGAGGACACAGGGGGCAGAGGACACAGGGGGCAGAGGACACAGAGGACAGGGGGCAGAGGACCAGAGGACAGGGGGCAGAGGACAAGAAGACAGGGGGCAGAGGACACAGAGGACAGAGGGGGCAGAGGACACAGAGGACAGGGGCAGGAGGGGCCAGAGGACAGGGGGCAGAGGAACAGAGGACAGGGGGCAGAGGACAGCAGAGGAACAGGGGGCAGAGGACCAGAGGACAGGGGGCAGAGGAAACCAGAGGACAGGGGGCAGAGGACGACAGAGGAGGGGGCAGAGGACAGGGGGGCAGAGGACACAGAGGACAGGGGGCAGAGGACACAGAGGACAGGGGGCAGAGGAACAGGGGGCAGAGGACACAGAGGACAGGGAGCAGAGGACAGGGGCAGAGGACAGGGGGCAGAGGACAGGGCAGAGGACAGGGGCAGAGGAGACAGGGGGCAGAGGAACAGGGGGCAGAGGAACAGAGGCAGGGGGGACACAGAGGACAGGGGGCAGAGGACACAGAGGACAGGGGGCAGAGGACACAGAGACAGGGGGCAGAGGACACAGAGGACAGGGGGCAGAGGACACAGAGGACAGGGGGCAGAGGACAGGGACAGGGGGCAGAGGACACAGAGGACAGGGGGCAGAGGACACAGAGGACAGGGGGCAGAGGACAGGGGGCAGAGGACACAGGGGGCAGAGGACAGGGGGCAGAGGACACAGAGGACAGGGGGCAGAGGACACAGAGGACAGGGGGCAGAGGACACAGAGGACAGGGGGCAGAGGAGGCAGAGGACACAGAGGACAGGGGGCAGAGGACACAGAGGACAGGGGGCAGAGGAGGCAGAGGACACAGAGGACAGGGGGCAGAGGACACAGAGGACAGGGGGCAGAGGACACAGAGGGGGCAGAGGAGGCAGAGGACACAGAGGGGGCAGAGGACACAGAGGACAGGGGGCAGAGGACACAGAGGACAGGGGGCAGAGGACACAGAGGACAGGGGGCAGAGGACAGGGGGCAGAGGACACAGAGGACAGGGGGCAGAGGACACAGAGGACAGGGGGCAGAGGACACAGAGGACAGGGGGCAGAGGACACAGAGGACAGGGGGCAGAGGACACAGAGGAGAGGGGGCAGAGGACACAGAGGACAGGGGGCAGAGGACAGGGGGCAGAGGACACAGAGGACAGGGGGCAGAGGACACAGAGGACAGGGGGCAGAGGACACAGAGGACAGGGGGCAGAGGACAGGGGGCAGAGGACACAGAGGACAGGGGGCAGAGGACAGGGGGCAGAGGACACAGAGGGGGCAGAGGACGCAGAGGACGCAGAGGACAGGGGGCAGAGGACACAGAGGGGGCAGAGGACACAGAGGGGGCAGAGGACACAGAGGGGGCAGAGGACGCAGAGGACAGAGGGCAGAGGGGGCTCACAGGTTGGAGGGCAGAGCAGCGTGTATGGCTGCAGACTTACCGGTGGCCGGACGTCGGGTGTAGGAGGAGAGGAGGGGCGGGCAGAGCTGCAGGAGAGGAAGTCCCGCCCTCCCTCCTCTCCAGGCACACGGCAGGGAGCACGGGTACCCCAGGGTGTGTGTGGCCCTCCGAGGTGGCGGGCAATGGGCCCCCCTGCCCCCCCCCGGTATGTAGGTACTGGCTGGAGGGCAGAGGGTGCAGGGGAGTGGCAGGAGGGCACACGGAACTTCCGAGATCGGAACGTTCCGTGTGTCGGTGACTGTAGCCGGGGGGCAGCCTGGCTACAGTGCACTGGATGAGCCTGGGCGACGACCATCACGGAAGTGGGCGTGGCCTCCTCCGGAAGTGGCCTTCGGGTTTTATATAATAGATAATGCTATTAATGCTATTAATGCTAATAATAATGCTATTAATGCTATTAATAATGTTATTAATGCTATTATTAATGCTAATAATGCTATTATTAATGCTATTAATGCCAATAATAATGCTATTATTGCTATTAATAATGCTATTAATGCTATTAATGCTAATATTTATCCTATTAATGCTATTAATGCTAATAATAATGCTATTAATGCTATTAATAATGCTATTAATGCTATTAATGCTAATATTTATCCTATTAATGCTATTAATGCTAATAATAATGCTATCAATGCTATTAATAATGCTATTAATGCTTTTAATTATGCTATTAATGCTATTAATGCTAATATTTATCCTATTCATGGTATTATTAATGCTATTAATGCTAATAATAATGCTATTAATGCTATTAATAATGTTATTAATGCTATTATTAATGCTAATAATGCTATCATTAATGCTATTAATGCTAATAATAATGCGATTAATGCTATTAATAATGCTATTAATGCTATTAATTATGCTATTAATGTTATTAATGCTAATATTTATCCTATTAATGCTATTAATGCTATTAATAATGCTATTAATGCTATTAATTATGCTATTAATGCTATTAATGCTAATATTTATCCTATTAATGGCATTATTAATGCTATTAATGCTAATAATAATGCTATTAATGCTATTAATAATGTTATTAATGCTATTATTAATGCTAATAATGCTATTATTAATGCTATTAATGCTAATAATAATGCTATTAATGCTATTAATAATGCTATTAATGCTATTATGCTATTAATGCTAATATTTATCCTATTAATGCTATTAATACTATTAATAATGCTATTAATGCTAATATTTATCCTATTAATGCTATTAATGCTATTAATAATGCTATTAATGCTATTAATTATGCTATTATTGCTATTAATGCTAATATTTATCCTACTCATGGTATTATTAATGCTATTAATGCTAATAATAATGCTATTAATGCTATTAATGCTAATAATAATGCTATTAATGCTATTAATAATGTTTTAATGCTATTATTAATGCTAATAATGCTATTATTAATGCTATTAATGCTAATAATAATGTTATTAATGCTATTAATAATGCTATTAATGCTATTAATTATCTATTAATGCTAATTTTCTCCTATTAATGCTATTAATGCTAATAATAATGCTATTAATGCTATTAATAATGCTATTAATGCTATTAATTATGCTAATAATGCTATTAATGCTAATATTTATCCTATTTCATGGTATATTATTAATGCTATTAATGCTAATAATAATGCTATTAATGCTAATAATGCTAATAATAATGCTATTTAATGCTATTAATAATGTTATTAATGCTATTATTAATGCTATTAATGCTATAATAATGCGATTAATGCTATTAATAATGCTATTAATGCTATTAATTATGCTATTAATGCTATTAATGCTAATATTTATCCTATTAATGCTATTAATGCTATTAATAATGCTATTAATGCTATTAATTATGCTATTAATGCTATTAATGCTAATATTTATCCTATTAATGGCATTATTAATGCTAATAATGCTAATAATAATGCTATTAATGCTAATAATAATGCTATTAATGCTATTAATAATGTTATTAATGCTATTATTAATGCTAATAATGCTATTAATTATGCTATTAATGCTAATAATAATGCTATTAATGCTATTAATAATGCTATTAATGCTATTAATTATGCTATTAATGCTATTAATGCTAATATGTATCCTATTAATGCTATTAATAATGCTATTAATGCTAATAATAATGCTATTAATGCTATTAATAATGTTATTAATGCTATTATTAATGCTAATAATGCTATTATTAATGCTATTAATGCTAATAATAATGCTATTAATGCTATTAATAATGTTATTAATGCTATTATTAATGCTAATAATGCTATTATTAATGCTATTAATGCTAATAATAATGCTATTAATGCTATTAATAATGTTATTAATGCTATTATTAATGCTAATAATGCTATTAATAATGCTATTAATGCTAATAATAATGCTATTAATGCTATTAATACTGTTATTAATGCTCATAATACTGCTAAGAATGCTATTAATACTGCTATTACTGCTAATAATAATGCTATGGCTTATATTATTGCTATTGATGATGCGATTATTATTTAAAAATCTTTAAAAAAACAATAAACATATTTTAGATACCCGATGCATTTGCATCAGGCTAACAGCTATAACTACTATAATCAAATTAATGCACGTTCTAGAATCCCGATGCATTTGCATCGGGCTCACAGCTAATATTATATAACCCCTGTAGTAGGTCTATAGTCATATATAAAAGATTCATTGATGACTTATTTATGATAATACAGGCAATACCATTGAACCCTTTTTAAATGGGATAGAAGGAAATTGCTGGGGTTTGACACTAACTGCTGAGATGAGTACTACAGAAATTCATTTTTTGGATCTTACAATCAGCCACAATAATAGGGAAGAGATTATTACTAAACATTCTTTAAAACCTGTGACGCTAACAGCTATGTACATTTTGAAAGCGGGCACTATGTG
This sequence comes from Allobates femoralis, assembly GCA_033576535.1. Taxonomy (NCBI): domain Eukaryota; kingdom Metazoa; phylum Chordata; class Amphibia; order Anura; family Aromobatidae; genus Allobates; species Allobates femoralis. The sequence continues at coordinate 5,020 of JARQOC010001786.1, read as the reverse complement.
AAGTGGCTGAAGAACATTCCTAAAAATCAATATCAGAGAGTACGAAGAAATTGTTGGAGGACTTTAGGGACCAATCCAAGATTTTGAGGGACAGATTTTTAAAAAAAAGGTATCCAAGGAAATTGGGCAAAAAAACGTATACAGATTGCTTGGATCTACCCAAAGATTTACTTATTGGGAGTAAAGAGAAACGCGTAGAGGAAAAAATATAAGAATAATTTTATTACCACTTGTTCATTGCAGAAATAACAGATTAGAGAGATCCTTACAAAACATTGGGGCATCATTCTGAATGACCCAATATTGAAGGACATTGTTACTGAAAAAACCAGTTATTACTTATTGGAGAGCCCCGACATTGAAAAATTTGATAGCACCGAGTAGGCTTAAAACAAAGAAAGATCCTACAGTAACAGTTAGACTGTCTTATCCATCTAGGTTTGGATCATTCAAATGTCATAGAAAAGGGTGCCTCTGTTGTCTTTCTATTCGTGACAACAAGGAATCCTTTTGGTCCAATAATAACAGGTCTAATTCGTTTAAAATAAAATCATGCATACAGTAGATTAGTGTTTCCCAACTCCAGTCCTCAAGGCACACCAACAGGTCATGTTTTCAGGATTTCCTTATCATTACAGATGATGGAATTATCCCCTGATTAAATTATCACCTATGCAATCCTAAGGGAATCCTGAAAACATGACCTGTTGGTGTGCCTTGAGGACTGGAGTTGGGAAACACTGCAGTAGATTAACATGCATCCGCCCATCCTGACACATCACAGTGACAAATTAGTGACATGGAAGACAGACTCCACCTGTAGCTCCCGCCCACCATACACTGCGCAGTGACTTAAGAAGAAACGTTACTAGGAAGCGAAAGCTCCGATGAATGCGGGGAGCGCAGCGCTTGCACGTGTTGTGAGGATGCCGCAACAAGGAGGGGGAGAGATGATAGCAGCTGACACACTCGGTAGGAGGTAAGAGAAGCAGCAAATGCGCATATGTAAGTGAGAACTAATAGTATACTGGGCTAATAGGGATAATAGGAAAGGATTATATCTGCACAATGTGATTAGATTGGAGTACCAGATAATGCACATACATCAGCAAAGTGAAAGCGTATGAGCGCATAGTGATTAATTTAACATTTGAACAGTAGGTAACACTGAGAATTTCAGAGATAAACACATATAATAGTGAGCATAATATAAGAAAGTATATAACACTATATGGAAGTTTATAATACTGTGAAGTATTAATTTAGACTATATAAATATAAAAATTGTTTTAAAAAATTAGTGGTTGGAGATACACTTCATAGCAGAGCACAATATTTAGACATAGGAGGTGCCTTATGCACACCTGCGATTAGATTGGAATACCAGATAAGTGCACATGCATCAGTAAAATGAAAATGTAAGAGCACATACTGATTAATTAACACCTGCATAGTAGGTAACACAGAAATTCAGAGGTAAACACATATATAAGGCTGGCTTCACACTGCGGTCAGGTCAGGTCAGATCAGGTCAGGTTTTGTGTGCCAAAACCAGGAGTGACTCCAAAACCTAGAACAGGTGTCAATATTTCAATTATACTTTTTCTCAGCACGTTCCTCTCCTGGTTTTGGAACACAAAACCTGACCTGATCTGACCTGATCTGACCGCAGTGTGAAACCAGCCTTAGCGAGCACAATATGAGGAAGTATACAACACTACGTGGAAGTATTTAATACTGTGAAGCATTAATTAAGACTATATAAATATAAAAATTATTTTTATAAAAAACAAAAAAAAAAAAAACACTTTAGATACACTTTATAGCAAAGCACAATATTTAGACATAGGAGGAAAACACATAATATTTCAGTAAATCACTACTTGGAATGGTTCTATTGTATATATAGAGAAAGTTGATAATTGCATTTAAAGAAGTATAATTTTAGTTACACAATCCACAGGCCTAGGAGATTCAACAGTCCATACAAAGAGATAAAGATCCCATATTGTTATTGGTGAACAATAAGGTATTTACACCGAATGTCTGTTGTATAGGATGTATTAACACCATACTGACATAGGGAATTATATTTGTTAAAAAGGAATGGATTATGGTGTAGAAATTAAGAAAACCCGTAACCAAGAAAAAAGACTCTTGATGATACAGGTAGCAGTGTTCCTTAAATACAAAAATTGAATAGCTATTAAGAATAGAGGAGATATTTATATTATATGTCCTTGGCAGAGAGAAGAAAGAAGAATCTTAATCTAAATCAAGCACTCATTAGAAGGAGTAAGGTCTTCTAAAAGGTAAAAAGGCCATTTTATAAATAAACAGAGGAAAGCTGAGATCTATATATAAATACTAATATACTGTATATTTTTAGGACTCCACAGACATCCCAGGGGAACCACAAGGCCATCAAAGAAAGTATACATCCCTAGTACAAGAATAAATCGCTAGCGTGATAATAATCGAGGAATATCTGAATTTTGGTTCTAATATATTTATAAGTATTTATTAAAAAAATAATTTTTTATTTAATTTTTATAGAATTTTTTTTATTATTCACATGAAAATATAATGTTTAAATAAACATCCAGAATAATGGTTAATTAATATAGTCTTGGTATGTTTAATCGATAGCCATTGTTAAAAGGGTTTGTTAGCGCTGAGCCCACATCAAATATACTATACCATAATTTACGCTAAAACATACTCAAGCTGCACTAAGATGCTAAATGAATGCAGACAAAATTTGTTTTTTAGCTGGACACTGAGATTAGAGAATAAGGCCCTGCAGATGGACTGGTCAGACACAAACGCTGACGAGAATAGCGAGTCTTTTGGCGTATCCTAATTTACGCTAAAACATACTCAAGCTGCACTAAGATGCTAAATGAATGCAGACAAGATTTGGTTTTTAGCACGACACTGAGATTAGAGATTAAGGCCCTGCAGGTGGACTGGTCAGACACAAATGCTGACGAGAATAGCGAGTCTTTTGGCATATCCTAATTTACGCTGCAACCTACTGCAGCTGCACTAAAATGCTAAGTGAATGCAGACAAGATTTGGTTTTTAGCACGTAAACAAACTGTAAGCGGTCTAATTGGAGGCGCTCAGGCACAAAGGCAGCAGGCACTGGGATGGTTTTTCAAGAGACCTTTATTCAGACTCCCCTCCTACTCCACAACATGTTTCGACAGAGTCTCTATCTTCCTCTGGTGAGGAAGATAGAGTATGTATCGAAACATGTTGAGGAGTAGGAGGGAATTCTGAATAAAGGTCTGTTGAAAAACCATCCCAGTGCCTGCTGCCTTTGTGCCTGAGCGCCTCCAATTAGACCGCTAATGGTACCTTTACACGCCGCAATAGGATGGTGGCAACAACTGGGTAGATGAGAGAAATGTATCTTGCACCGCCAAATCATCCCGAGGTAGCGGCGTGTAAAGAGGGTTGTTGCCACCCGCCACTTGAGGCACCTGTTTCAGAGCAGTGCCCTAAAACAGGTTGATTTCAAGGCGATGGTTGCGGCCTGTATCGGCGTGTAAATAAGGAAAAGGAGGGTTGTTTCGACACCATCTACCAGCTATCTACCTGGGGCGTGACACAGGCTCCGGGTTACCGCGCCTCATCAGCGATCATTGGTGGAAGCTCCTGCGTTACAATTGGTAGTCGCTGCATAGGGCGGCATATTTAAGGAGCTGACCAGTCACACTACACAATTGCTCGAGCGTCATGTATTAGTCTGCCTCCTGTGCTGGCTGGCCAATCATGATGTTATTGCTTTGTCCTATCAGTGTACAGAATTCTCGTAATCCACAATTGTGGCACGCCTATGTGTTGTCCCTGCTGCCTTTGTTCCGCCCATATTACCTTGTTATAGCAGCGTGTAAATGAGGTAAGGTCAGCTACAGAGGGTAACTTGTGGCACCCGGCGGTGTATCCAGAGATAGATGAAACCTACCGTAGCGCACCTTGTTGCAGTGTGTAAAGGTGGTGCGATTACCGTTTTCAACTGTTTGTGCGTGCTCGTGCACGTGAAGCACCCGGTTGTTGCCACCATCCTGTTGCGGCGTGTAAAGGTACCATTACAGTTTGTTTACCTTCTAATATAAATCCCTCTCTGAAGGTAAAGCAGCGGGGAGCAGCTAGGCGCAGAGTGCAGCTTAATGTGAGGACCTGGCGTTGCCTGACAACAGGAGCTTTAACTGAAGAACCTGCGGTGAAGTGACCGGATGCTCAGAGCCCCCGGAGCATGCGGTGTTCGGATGAGCTAGAGCCTGTGAAAGGCGCCTTCTCAAGTGTATTACTAGGTTGTGCGGGGACAGCACAACCCGATAAGGTGAGTGGTCACCTATTAGTACGCCACGCTAAACAAAGCCCCCCTGGTAACTGCACTATTGTGCTCTGTTGGAAGCCAACATGGACAATGTAAGTTTATTGGAATCACTGAACTCCATATTGGATTTTATGAGAGCTGAATATTTCCAGGACTCTTCGATCATATAAAGGATTGTGATCTGTTAGGCCAGAAGGTCTGTTTTCTTTTGTGTGAGATAGTAAAGGTTGCATTTACATACAAAAAGAACATTGGTCCTGCAGCCTCCTGGACAATACAGGAATACACATCCTCTGTGGATCTTCAATATAGACGATGTTTGCCAACTAATCTTATCTACATGTGTATACAGCCTTTGTGGATTTGGAGCATTGACCATTGCTGCTCAGGTAGACACCCCGTCTCCGGCCTATGGAGATGTATATTGCTATACAATGCTTGTGGTGTTTTGAATAATGAACCAATTATGCTTCAGATGGACATCTTGGAACCAGCCAAGATTGAGGTAAACCCATCCTATAGAAGGCTTTCTTTCCTAATACAAGGACGCCATCCGCAGGCAGGTGATTACCACTGCGACCAATAATGTCACATAAGATTGCCACAGAAGATACTGAAGAAGGGCGGAGTGGTGGGTTGTATGTGGGTGTGGATGTGAAATCTGTACTATAA